>JAJJMB010005771.1:740993-815572 GCA_023531105.1 Papaver atlanticum | reverse complement strand
GAAGTTTTGCCCCATCAACAAGAGGTATTGCTACCCATTCACTCCGTGATGGTTCCTATCAGTATGATTCAAGTATATTATCATTGTTAGATCAAGAACTATTCTCTAAATCGGTATGTGGTTCATGATTATCAGCTTCAACTCAGTTTGTTTCGGAATTCAAAGGAAATTCAAATTTTCAGTTTTCCGCCTAATTGTCTCAATCAGCAGCGTTTTTCACGGAATTTGTTACCATTTAAACAAGTCAGTTTATTGACTAGAGAAAATCACTCAAAATATATTCAAAGTATATCTTTGCATTATTTTAGGTTACAAAAATCCAATTTTTCTTCCCAATTCAAAGGAAACCCTAATCTACTCTCTTATATTCTTCAAAGTTTTGGGATAAAACATACAGTAACAAGTTTTCAAAACTCTCATTGTTATCAATTCATTACTATGGCTTCATCCTCATCCAACCAAGTCTCTAAAATCACAAAGAGTATGAACACCACAAGCATCAATGATTAAATTCCAAAGCAACCTAGGAAGGCCCTTGGATCTGCAAAAGCTCTCAATTCAGCAGCAAATGAATGGGATGTGTGTCTCATTGGAAAGATTTGGTCTCCTGATCCAGTTCCAACTGCAATTATGACAGAAGAAATCAATACCCTTTGGAGATAGTACAAGAAAAAAGAAATCAGGTACATGGATAAAAATCTTTATGTGTTTAAGCTTAAGTCTGATGATGATTGTGAGGATATCATCAAGAAATCACCATGGAACATAAGTAAATATTTAATGAGTCTGAGAAAGTACACACCAAAAATTGCCATTTCTGATTGGAAATTTACTACTCAACAATGGGATGTGAAGTTTATGAAGTTATTAATTGAGCATCATAATGGTGATATAATTGATGAAGCAATTGAATATTTGGATTTGAAGATTACAATTTTGCCAGAGAATTGCAAACCAGGATGGACTAATGAAATAGTAGCCAGAATTGAAATGGATTTAAACAAGCCATTGAAAAGGGGTGAATATTGGAACACTAATTTTGGTAATGCAGTTTGGGTTAGGTATCACTGGAAAAGGCAGCCTCATAACCTTTGTCCAAAATGTTACACAATTGATCATGATGAAGAAAGCTGTGCTAGGATTGCTGCAGAACTTAATCAACCAATAATGTCAGATGAGGAGTATGCCATCCAATGTCAAAAGGAAGAAGAAGCAAGGATGGAAAATAACGTTGAAGATGCTGGAGTTGCAGATGTTAGAAGCGGCAAAAGATCCATAAGTGAAGAAACTGTACCAGATACCAATCAAAGTGATGATTCTATGCCTATGAATATTGCTGCACCACTCTATGCCTATGGAAGGAGTTCGGATGAATGGTGATGGTAGCTCGTCAAATGACTTTTACTTGACTCATCAAAATCATCAAGGGAATCATGCTAACTTGGTAATTTTCTCTCATTCTGATTTTATTTGCTCATCGTATTCTAAATTCTTATCTTACCTTTACTGTAGATCTTTGCGTTTTTCACAGTGTTTCATAACCTCTCATTTTGCTAATTTTCTTGTTTCAAATCATTATTCTTTTCTCAGTATGAGAATCTTATCCTGGAATGTTCAGGGTTTTAAATCCAATGTTACTAGAGACTATCTAGCAGACTTGATTAGGACACAAAACCTAGATATAATCTTTCTTTGTGAGACCAAATTAGCTAAGGACAAAATTCTACCTTCTTTATCTCATTACCAATATCCTAATAATGTTGTAGATCAGGTGGATTAGTTCTTCTATGGAAGTCAGGCTTTACTTGTGAATTGATGGATGTTGGCAATAATATCTTTCATGATGTTGTTCAATTTGATCCCAGTAAACCTGAATTTTTGATTTCTTGTATGTATGGTAGAAATGGTTATCCTAGGAAAAAATAGCAATGGTCAGACATTAAGCTCATAGAAGAGAATATCTCTCAGCCTTGGTTAGTACTAGGATATTTAACCTTTCATATTAAGGATTCATCTACTAGTACTAGTTCTTCTGGAGATGATTTGGTTAATAGAATTATTGATGAATGTGGTCTGATAGACTTAGGTTACATTGGTAAAGATTTTACTTGGAGTAGTAATAATCTAGGTACTGGCAACATAAAAACTAGGATAGATATGTCCCTAGGAAATGGGGATTGGAGTATCCATTACCCTGATTCTAGACTGTTACATCTTAATCATTTAGTAAGTGATCACTCTCCTATTCTCCTAGTAACTAATTACTCTCAAAATAATTTCTGGATTCCTTTCAAAAAAAATTATTCTTGGCTCAATGATAATACTTGTTCTGCTGAAATAGCAAAAGCTTGGTCTATATATGTGAATGGTTCTCATGGGTTTCAATTTATTCAAAGACTTAAATCTACAAGAAGAACTCTATCCAAATGGAATAGAGAACATTTTGGCAACATCAACCAGCAGGTGGATAATCTTCAATCACAGCTTGAAGAACTGCAAAAACAACCTTCCAGTGAAGCTGTTCACAATGGTATAAAAGAAGTTAATGTTGATCTCAGTATATGGCACAAAAGAAGAGCTGATTTCTACCAGCAAAAGTCTAGAACAACATTCTTCAAGGAACATGACAATAACACCAAGTATTTTAATGCAAAAATCAATAGGAAGAAAGCAAGAAATAACATTGAAGCCATTAAAGATCAAGATGGGAATTGGATTCAGAATAGAAAAGCAATAGCAGATCATCTTACTTCACATTTCATGAACATCAGTACTTTTTCTACTCCCACTTTGGATGAAAGTCTTTTCATGATACTTCCAACTCTTGTCATAGTAGAAGACAACAGCAATTTGTGCAAGATTCCAGATGCTCAAGAAATTCATTCTTCTCTTAAATCTATGGAAAATTGGAGTGCACCAGGTCCTGAGGGCTTTCAAGCAGGATTTTACAAAAGTCAATGGGAAGTGGTAGGGGATGATGTATGCAAGATGGTTCAAAAGTTCTTCCAATCCAGGCATTTACCCAAGGAGTTAAACAACACTTACATCTCTTTAATTCCCAAAAAGAAGAAGGCAATCACTGCAGCTAATTACAGACCCATTGGATTGTGCAATACCTCTTATAAGATTATCTCAAAAATCTTAGTAAGCAGACTGAAACCAATCATGGAGAAGATTATTTCACCTTTCCAGGAAGCATATGTATCAGGTAGAATGATTAGTGATAATACTATTATTGCTCAGGAAATTATCCACTCAATGAAGAAGAAAAAAAGGAGAAAATGGCTGGATGGCACTCAAACTGGATATGTCAAAAGCCTTTGACAGGCTTGAATGGAAGTTCTTAACTAAGGTACTTCTGTACTTTTGATTCAATGAAGAGTTCTGTGACCTGATTTTTCAATGCATCAGCACTACCACTCTTTCAGTTATGTTAAATGGTTCACCTTGTACTGAATTCCATCCCACAAAAGGCATCAGACAAGGTGATCTATTATCACCTTACTTGTTCATAATGGTCATGGAATTCTTTTCTAGACACTTAACAAAAGCCAATGAAGATAAGTCTATTGTTGGTATTAAAGTAGCAGGTGGTAATTCACCAGCTATTAATCATTTCCTTTTTGCAGATGATTGCTTGATCTTCACTCAAGCATCCCTTACCTCAATTAACAATCTCTTGCAGCTACTACAGGAAATTAGCTCACAATCAGGGCAATTAATCAATTTTGAAAAGTCTTCTATTTATTACAGCAAGTTTACTAATCCAGATAATGCAGCTACTCTTACACAAATCCTTGGAGTAAGCAAAATGAATGCAAAAGACAAGTACTTGGGTTCTCCACTGATTTTGGGACACTCAAAGCAAGAATCTTTTAAAGACATTAAGGAAAATTTTCTCAACAGATTGTCAGGATGGTCATCAAGTAATCTCACTCAAGCTAGCAGGTCTGTTATGATCAAACATGTTCTCAATTTTGTACCTCTTTACCAGATGGGAACTTTCATGTTACCAAAGCAGCTAATAACTCAGTTAACAACAATTCAAAGGAAATTCTTCTGGGGACACAAAGCTAATAAGGGTCATAACCCTTTGTCATGGCACAAGATGTGTAAATCAAAAGATATAGGAGGATTAGCTTTCAGAGATTTGGAGTTACTCAATCTAGCTTTATTGAAAAAGCTGGCATGGGGGTTTGCACAGAATCTAGAGCATTATGGGTCAAAATACTTCAGCCAAAATACTTCAAGAATACTAATGTCTTGCATTATTCAGTTAATGAACCTAACTCTTCATGGGTATGGAAAGGTATTGAAAAAGGTCTTAAAATAGTGCAGGATAAAAAATTCATGGAAGTGAAAATTGGCAGAAGAACAAGAATATGACAAGACAGATGGATAGCTGGTATGAATCATCCTCCAACTCCCTCTTCACCTGAACATACTTCTTTTGTTTTTGTCAGTGAGTTAATTGAGTCAAACACAAATGCATGGAATGTATCTCTGGTCACTCAACTATTTGATGTTGTAACTGCCTCTTGCATCACAAAGCTATTTTTAGATGTCACACAGGAGGATAATATAATTTGGATGCCAGACAATGATGGAATTTTTTCAGTAAAAAGCACTTACAATATGTTGTCCAGGAGTCAGAATGATTCACAAGTTAATGGTATTCAAGTTCCAACTAGTACATGGAAATCTTTGTGGAATTGCAAGTTAGCGCACAGAATCAAATTATTCATATGGAAATGTATTAGAGATATCATTCAAACAAGAAGCAAAGTTGCTAGATATAAACCGGAGATAGATAACATTTGTGGTAGCTGTGGCAAATCAGATGAAACAATAGAGCACCTTATTTTTGAGTGCAGGCATGCAAGGGCAGTATGGAGAAGTATTAATGTAGATATTGATGTTGTCAATGCAAATTCTATTACAGTGGCACAATGGTGCAATAGTTGGTTCTCAAGCAATCAAAATCCTAGAGATGATTGGTACTTGGATACTTTGGAAAGACAGATGTGACTCTGTCTTTCAGGGAGTAACTCTAAACCCATTTAATTCCATGCACAAAATTTACTATTATCTGAATTTTTATGATCCTGCTGTATTTCTGAGTAATAGTGTTTTGTCAGAAAACACACACTCTATATGTCCTATTTCATACTAGAAGCCACTAGACCTAGGAATAACTAAATTCAACATTGATGCTTATTTTTGCTTAATAACTAACCTAGCTGGTACTGGTCTGGTCTATCGGGACCATGCAGGTCATTGTGGAGGAATCAAAGGAACCTTCACAGCGGATTGCTTAAATGCAGAAGAGGCAGAATGCAAAGCAATTAGAGAGGCACTTATATGGGCTAAAGCTTTGCGGCTGAAAAGAGTTCAGATTGAGGGTGATGCAAAACTGGTTATCCAATCTATCAGAGATAACTGTTACTTCACGCGCTGGGAACACCGGAATATTATTAAAGAAATAAAACATCTTAGTATGAGTTTTGAATTATGCATTTTATCTTATGTTAACAGGAAAGACAATCAAGTTGCTGATACCATCTCAAAACTTGTTAGAGTATGATCAATAAACTTGTTATGCACCAGTAATTTCCCTTCAAACATTTGTAATTTTCTAGCCAGGGACCAAAACTTCATTGTTGGCTAGTTCTTTAATCAATAAAATTTTAATTATCAAAAAAAAAAAAAAAGTTCACGAAGTTAATTTTTGGCAGCGGATGAAGAAAAAAATAGATAGATTTTGGTGTGTGTTGTTTACCGGATAAGAAATGAATTTATAGAGATATTTTTAAAAAAAAATCATTGATAAAGTAAACCATTGATGTTAACAGCTAGTTTTCAAAAAATATGCTTAAAATCCCAATGACTCGGAAGATAAAGATGTTAACGACAAAAAGAATGCCAAAATCGAGTGTGAGAGGAGTATGAAAAATAAATACCAATTTTTTTTTCCAGATTCTTGGCAGAAACTCAGTCTTGACGGCGATGGTCCAGTTTCTGCACACAACAGAAACCTGGTTTCTATGAGCTAATCCATGGATTACCAACATTTTAAATGTATAATTCTCGCCATCCACGGCTTATCTAACTACTACAAGCTGAAAAAGTTTGGTACCATAGTGGTTGCTTATTTATTAGATTGTAGTCATAAATGACTAACAAGGTGCACCATATTGCTTGCTCTAGAGCCTCACCTCCCTACTTTTAATTTTTTTTTCTGTGAGTATCTCCAAATTTACTCAACTTATTGAACATGAATGTTATAACCTCTGAATAAAATAACTTAATGTTTTATGTGGATCAAACAAGACTCTAAAACTCAGTTTTATTGAAAAATGTAAAAAACAATAATTATACATAAGTATTTTCACATGCGAATAAAGGCCTGAAATTAAAATTAGGAACCTAAAGTTACGAATCTTCTTGATTTCTATCCTTGAATACCATGTTTTTTTTTGTAAAAGACCTTGAACGAACAAGTTTGTCAGAGCAAGTCATACTGAGTCCATCTTCCAAGTTTCAAAGTGGTTGTCACTTCATCTTTTTGAATGAAATCTTATGGTTCAGGTTTTAAAGGGTTCGAAAGAGTCAGGTCACTAGCATGGTTCGCCGTCTCGGGATATTGTATCTTATCTGTACTCACATATACGGATACAGGGGGAGATATATGTGATACTGACCGAAACCGAGCGATACAGAGGATTTCTGTCTAATTAATTGTCGTTATCCATCATATAAATTTGAATACATTAGATATTGAGTTACACTTCCAATAAGCCAATCTTTTGATCTTAATTCTGAATTTGTTAACAACTCTCCATTTCCAAGAGGTAACACAGTGATTCGTCATGCTACTAGCAATGGGGAAAACACGGAAGGCGATGATGGAAACATGGATGGAACTAGCAAAAATACCACAAACTTTGGACTCCAGGTATTTGTATTTTCAATACCAAACACTCAAAGTATGTGCTTTCTTAATGTTACCTTGTTCTATCAAAGCATGAATAATTGTGTAGATAAAAATGATAGCATGATTAGAAATGCCCTGTTACATAACTTTAAATTTCATCTACACAACAACCATTACATGCATCATACGGGAAATCTGAAAATTATTGCTTGGAATTGTCAAGGAATAGGAAACCCCTTAACCCAAAATTATCTTTCTGAAGTGATTAAAGCTAATGACCTTGATATCTTGTCCATTTCTGAAACAAAGAATGAGAGAAACTTTGCTAGCCCAATCATTAGAAATCTAGGATATAGAAATTTCTTTATAGTGGATCCTATCAATGCAGCAGGGGGTTTGGTTGTTGCTTGGAAGTTGGGAATTAAACTCAGGGTGGGTTGTTATTTCAAAAATGTTATTAACTGCCATGTTACGGACACAACAAAAAATAAGGAAAGTCTAATATCATGTGTGTATGGGCCATCTGATTGGAGCCAAAAGTATGTCTACTGGAGTTACATGGCACAGAATGGAGGTTGTCTCAACAGTGACTGGTTGGTAATTGGAGACCTGAATCTAACTCTAAGTGCATATGAGAAGAAAGGTCCCGGAATCTTTAACGGAACGGAAGCTGAAAGAATCAGATTATTGCTAGATGAGGCAAATCTTCAGGATTTGGGGTTTGTGGGATATCCTTTCACATTGACCAACAAAAGAAAAGATGAAGACCTCACTGAAGTCAGACTGGATAGGGCACTAGCTAATCAACAATGGCAAAGTGCGAATAGGTTAGCAATCCTAACTCATTTAATGCCACTTGGCTCAGATCATTCACCCATTATGCTCAACACCCACAAAGTAACAAATTCTGGAAACAAACCTTTTAGAGTTTTGGGACTTGGCTAAAAAAGCCAGAATGCAAGGAGATCATCAACAACAACTGGAATTGTAGGGTAAACAGAAGCAATCAATACAAACTTGTCAAGAGACTCAGCTACACCAAGAAAAAGATCAACATATGGAATAAAACTTCCTTTGGAAATATCAAAACCAACCTTAAAAAAGCCACAAATCTACTCATGAATGCAACCAATAACACACACCTCATAAACAGAAGTGAAATAATAAGAAAGCTAAAAAGAGAGGTAGATCACTGGTTCAAGGTAGAGGAAATTTCTGGAAAGACAAGAGTGGGGAACAGGACATAAAACTAGGAGATAAAAATACTGCTTACTTTCATAGGAAAACTGTAAATAGGTATATAAGAAATAGAATTGAGATTATATATAAAGGATAGAAATGGGAATTGGGTAGAGGGTAGTGGAGGAGTATCGTCTGTGATGACTATCCATTTCAAATATGTAGCTTCTACCTCTAACACTGTCACTGGCACTAGTTATTTGGATTGCATAAAACAACAAATCACTGAGGAGGATAATGTTCGTCTTACTAGGATTCCTGACATGGAAGAGGTCAAAAAAACTGTTTTTTCTATGGAGCCGGACAAATCACCGGGACCTGATGGCTTTACACCTAGGTTTTTTCAAATGAATTGGGAGGTGGTGGAACTGATGTACATAACATGGTGAAAAGTTTCTTCACCACAGGGTACATTCTCAAAGAGATATATGCTACTTTTATATCTCTGATCCCTAAGATTGAATTCCCACAAGAGGCTAGTGATTATAGACCAATTAGTCTAAGTAATACCATTTACAAAGTCATGTATAAGATACTAGCTAATAGAATGAAATGTTTTCTGCCTCATATAATCTCTCCCTACCAAGCAACGTTCATACAAGGTAGACAAATTTCATACAATATCTTCATTGCTCATGAGCTTATTCATACAATGAGAGCTCAACGTGGGAATGATTTCTTGATGGGGATCAAAATTGACATGTCAAAAGCCTTTGACAGGGTCGAATGGAGTTTTTTAAACAAAATTTTGGAAGAAAAAAATTGGTTTTAGCTCTTGTGCATCAATGTATAAGCACTGTCTCTGCAGCTGTTTTACTAAATGGTGTGCCTTGTGAGCAGTTTGTCACAACTAGAGGGCTAAGACAGGGGGATCCTCTATCCCCCTATCTCTTTATTTTGTGCATGGAAGTGCCCTCGAGAGCCATTTTCAATGCTGAAGACAACAACCTTTTACATGGGATAAAGGTGGAGTGCAATGCCCCTTTCATATCTCATCTATTATTTGACGATGACCTTCTAGTTTTTAGCAATGCTAACTCTGCTGAGGCTGAAAACATTTTGGATGTATTAAATGAATTTAGTAAAGCCTCCGGGCAACTAATTAATTTGGAAAAATCAGCCATCTTCTTTATCCCAAACACCCATCAGAACACAATAGATAATGTCACTAGAATCCTAGGGGTTAATAGGATCTCTCTCAATGATAAGTATCTAGGGTCTCCCTTGTTTACTCATGTCTCTAAAGTTAAGTCCTTTCAAAAAATTCTTGAGAGGGTGGAAGCTAAGTTAAAGGATTGGAAATGCACAACAGTTTCTACTGCTGGTAAATTTGTTTTAATACATGCTTCTTCAAACACTGTGGCTTTATATCAAATGAATTGTTTTAGAGTTCCAATTGCTATAATTAACAAGATTGATCAGAGGCATAGATTATTTTTTTTGGGAAAAGATGAAAATAGAAAAAAAAAAAAAAAAAAAAAAAAAAAAGGTGTCTACTTTAAGGGGTAGATTGATGGGGTATGCATGCCCAAGAGTATGGGAGGAATGGGTTTTGTGAATAATCGTTTGTTTAATGTTGCTATGCTTGCAAGGTGAATTGGAGGTTTCTCAAGGAGCCTGACTCTCTATGGGCAAAAATTTATAAGCATAAGTATTATCCAGAAACTAATATACTAGACAGGTCAGTTGTTTGCTCCACAAAAGCATCTTGGGTCTGGAAAAATCTCAACAGATAAGTAAAAAGGATAGCTGAAAATGTGGAATAGGTAGTTGGCAATGGGGCTACAATTAAAATATGGGTGGAAAACTGGTGTCCAGGTCAAGCAGAGCTGTTAATGGAACCAAGTAATCAAACTCCAAGAATAACTCATTTGAATGAGTTAATGAATTGCAATGGTGAGAAGTGGACTTGGAATGTTAATATGCTCCAGCAATACTTAGAGGAAAGAATTGTGAGCATCGTCATGAAGATTGAGATCAAAGAGGATATGGAGGATGACGTGATATGGAAACTGGAAAAAAAGGGAAGTTCACAACAAAATCTCTATATGGGAAGATGGTTAGGAAAGGCCATACAGAAAATAGGGAACAAAGAAAGCTTTGGAAAGGGATATGGGATATGAACATACCTCCTAAGATAAAGACTTTTATTTGGAAGTGTGCTCACTCCATTTTACCCCTGAATGGAGTTACATAAACAAGACATGCCCCATGTGTGGGAAGCAGAAAGAAACTCTAACCCATCTCTTTATGTACTGTGATTTTTCCATTTCAGTTTTTACTGTCTTAGGAATGAATGCTAGCAAGTGGATAAATGAGTATGATAATTTTCATCTTTGGTTAGCAAACTGGTTTGATATGACAGTTTTAAAACAGGTGGAAATGCTTCAATGGCCTGAAATATTGGTTTGTATTCTTTGGGAGATTTGGAAAGCAAGATGAGACTTAGTGTTTAGGAAAATGAACTGAATTCTAGGAGAACATGAAACAACATAACTAGTCTGATAAGTAGAATTAGGAATTCAATTAGAATAAAGGATCAGGAGGAGAATCTGTTATTAGTTAGAAGATCAAAACCTAGTTATATAGAATGGGCTACAATAAAGGTTTCTCTGTCTCTTATTTTAAGTATCAATAAACTTAATGGTAGACTGACACTAATTGTATCAAACAATGCAGGAGGCTATATTGGTGCAAGGAGCAACTACATCTCAGGAATATCAAGAGAATATGTAGAGGAGGAGGCAGCTTCTACGACGATCCACTGGTTATGTCAACTCAACCATTCTGAAGTTCAGTTGGAGAGTGACAATGAGAAAGTCATGGAAGCTATCAGAAACAGCTGATGAAAGCAAAAACAATATCACAAAGGTTGCATGCAGGAAACAGTACAAACAATCTATGTATTAAAGGGGTAAACTCCATAAGTATAATCCCACTTTTGGAAAACTTATACCCGGTCAGATTAGCAAAAATGTGTTTAAGGCAACAAACCAGTAGCTACTGGGACGAAAGTGCAGTTTCTCCTCTTTTGAGTAGTTTATGTAATATGGCTGACTTTACTCTATATAGCCTGTAACTTCAGGGTGAGCCCTGTATTATCTATTAAAAAAAAAAGAGTTACACTTCCAAGTACAAATAATAAGTTTAATAAAAGTGATTGAATCGTTGAATTCAAAAATAAATAAATTGTAACTCAAATAAATTATTTCACTAGATATGACTTTCCATATTTCATTGACTCCACTGGTCATGAAAATAAAAATTATGTGAAAACATATTCAAGCTCGAGTTAACTTCTTCGTAATTTGAACAACTAGTAGATGGTTGACTTTGCTTTTCTCGCTGATATCCTATTTGTAAAGGATATGTGCAAGAACTATATGAATCTTGAAAGGATCCTTCTTGTCTATCACGATATTCATGTATTTGAATTGAGATTGTTGATCGAAATTCCGTTAATTTTCCATTATGAAAAAGAATTGATCACTAAGTGACATTGATTGCATTTGCTGGTTCGAACTATCAAAACTTGATTTATCGCATGGATATTGAGACAATGTATCATTCTAGACTATCAAGGTAAGCTAATAAAGCTAACCCGTAGCACTTTGAATATATGGATCTTGTTTTCTAGCATCATGATATTGATCTTGAGTTTCAATAGGATTATCAGGGATGCTATCTGTAAAGACGAGGGTACCCAAATACACAACAATATTTTTAATTTAACCTACAAGTCCTCTACCGAATGTGATCGTCTATGGACAGAGTCGAGACAATACGACAATTTGGTCACATTTCGTGTGATTGTCTATGGATACGAGATCGAGACAATACAACAATAAGATAACTTGTATGATTGACTATAATATAAGATCGAGACAATACGACAACAAAGTGCGTACTTGATAATAGGTTCAATAATAACCAAAACTCTATAGGATCACTATCAAGTATTACGGAGTTAACGTAAAGTGTAATTTACTTTAATTAGAATAAAACAATTATAATACGGAAAAGTAAAGTAAATGGCACAGCAAGATTTTGTTAACGAGGCCGCAAATGCAGAAAAACCCCGGGACCTAGTCCAGTTTTGAATACTCTCAGAATTAAGCCGCTTTACAAAATCTAATACCAACTTTGTATAGTTGAGACCAAGCAGACTACCCCTAGCTACTTAGTTCCCTCAGTATCCCTGCGCCTTCGATTTCTAGAGTCACGCACCTGAATAACAAGTCCTTTGGATCGTATCCCAAACAACAAAGGAAGAATCTGTTTGGTAACCACTCTAATCAATCTTGCTATAAGATATAGACGAGCCGTTGACAAAAGCTCTTCCGTTTAATCTAATAAACTCCTTTGTCTGGTTAGATAAATCTAACTTAAACTACTGAAATAGTCAAGTATAGATTCGCACTCAATCAATATAAATCTCAAAGAGAAATATAGAGAATGCCAATCTCACGCAACTAATCAATCAGATCTATCAAAGATAAGTCGATTCTAGTTGGATCCCAGACGATCAAGGTTTGTGCACTAAATCCATAAGATACGAAAACTAATAAGAATTCTTCTTCATCTTCAAATCTTCTTTTATCTTCAAATACCTTCACAACACTACTTGAATCTCTTATGATCAATCACACACAGAATGGAGTATGTTAACAATGGATTATCACAAAATGTCTTTAGATCAAACAACAATTCCAAAGATCCTGTCGAAACTTTTATCTAGTCTTAGTGAATCTTATATCAAAAGAGAAGATTCTCAAGCATAAACAAACTAGGTACAATTAAAGTTTCAACAACCGTTAGTCAATCAAATAAAATCGAAAACTAATAACACAACAATTATCTAGTTCCCCACCAACGATACTCATAGAGCTTCTTGATCCCACAGAATTCTTTAAACGAGAGGTCGTAAGAGATTTCACCTAATTAGGATACTTTCCTCTCCGAATAGACGGCTCCACCAGAAACAACAAGAAATGAATTTTCCTGGCTCTTAGGATAGTTTGCTAGAAATGCAAACTTAGGTATTTGTAGATCAAGGATGTTTGGACACCAAGGAATTTCAAAAACCGAAAATATTCTCAAGATATGCAATAAATGCCCAAATTCGGTTTTCATAATTCCAATAAATGTTGGTCCAATATTTCCCGAAATATCTCAATTGAAAATATCCAATTAGTAAATGCACACTACTAATTTTTATTCTCTAGACCTATGCATTAATTGCTGGTAATTAAAGCATATAAAACCAAAAACCTTAATTAAAAGATTCTTAATTTATTTCGGCACAGGATCACCTTGAGTACCAAGGAATATCTTTGAAAAATAAATGAAAAGAGTTATTGCTCGTGTTCTAAGAATGTTGACATCTTTTCACTGCAAATCCTTATTTCATATTTACATGGATTTGCTTCTTAGAATCGGTTCTACCACACTTCCAAACAAGTTTAGAACTGGTTTGCCAATTTTCCAAGACTACTATGTGATCGGTCATACCAAGTCACAATGGTTAGTTGTGATCGGTCTTACCAAGTCACATACATGGGTTCAATCGGTTATACCAATCACTAGGATCGGTTCTACCTAAATATGGTACCTACTTATGATCGGTCACACCAGTCACTAGGATCAGTTACACCAATTACAAGGATCGGTTCCATCTCCACATGGTATCTACTTGTGATCGGTCATACTAGTCACTAGGATCGGTTACACCAATTACAAGGATCGGTCACACAACACTTATGATCGGTCACACCAATTACCAGAATGGGTCACACCAATTACAAGGATCGATCATGCCATCTCATGGTGATTACTTAGGATCGGTTACACTAATTACCAGGACCGGTCATACCAAATCATAAGTCTAGGTATTGTGATCGGTTATACCAAGATACATAACCTGAGTTGAGATCGGTTCTACCAACACACACATATTGGTCATCGAAGAATATGCAATGAATAGCTGGACCAATATACCTATTGATTCCCTTTTCGATTCACGAAACAAGTTCATGAATGTACTTCCTTTAAACAAATGTAAAACATTGTTTTATAGGATGAAATCTTCACCATACACCCATTCACATAATCACGACACTGTATACAAGGTTATGTTGATGTCATATCTACGAAGTTCAAAAGATTAGCGTTATACTTCGTAGTCTAATTCCTTAATACTATGATCATACTATTATGATCATGTCTCATCACTAGAGTATTATACACAATATGTACAGTATATACAGCTTCGCAGTTATGTTTTCAATATAACACGACTTGAAAGATACGTTAGGAATGAAACAGTCCAAGTTAATATTACTAACCTCAAGTGGAAGGATGATGTCGTCGTTGTAGTTCGTTACTTCTTCACATTCTTCAGGTCTTCAGAGTAATACTCGTATGTCTCAACATTCCTAGACTTTCTAGTCTAACCTAAACGAAGTTGACTCTAGTATTTAATCAATCGACTTTAGATGAGTTTTGATACTAAAATATGACAACCAACCTTGACATACCAACGCTTGGTGAGTTCAACCGAGCTATGCTCTAACACTATCACCAAAAAAACCTTCTCTAGCTCCACTTTCACCTTACCGATGTCGTCATCAATAAACATTATTCTCACCTTTCCAATGTTCACAAATTTGTATTTTTCTTTTTAAATTCTCACAAATAATTCTAGTATATATTGAAAATACAGAAGTCCCAAGAACACTAATAGAGGCGCAACAAATTTACTAATTCTAATTCGTTAGTGTTTCCAACAACAACAATTATTATTATTTTTCCAAATTGGTATAAACGTTTGAGCATGCCTTATGTTGGGATGACTTTTGTATTCTGTATCCATAATTGTACTATTGGTGGATAAGAGCCCATACAGTATAGATTCGATCTATATCGGCAAATGCTTTTTCTAATAAGAGAAACTCTCTTCCAAACCTTTTCTTGCCCAGATCTTTCCTCTAAAGATGACTCAATTTTTAGTTGTTTTTTTTTTTTTTGGCTTTTTTAGATCTAACTTTAAACCTTTTGAAAATGATCAAGAACACCAGTAGAAACATCAAACAATCTCTAACACCAGCATCAAGAACTTCTCTTAAGATACTTGAAGCAACAAGAACACCAAAGACACCAACCACACAGATATTCGAAATACTGAGTCTGATGAAGCTTCAGACCGATCTAGTCCGATTAAGCCCTAAGATAGTAGATTTTGGATTGTATGTTTGAAAAAATGATTGATTATTGATAGGGTCTATGGATCTTGTTACTCCATTATCGATTGTGCTACTATAGCTTTGAAGAAAACCTTGAGAAATTGTTGGATCTTTGAATCCTAGAATCTCTAATGTGTGTAGATTTGTGTAGTGATTTGTATGTGATACTCTTAATCCAGATCATGCCATTTAAACTAGTCTTGTTAGTTAAGAATAGGAATGGATTGGTTAAATGTCTTTTTGAAATCAGTTTATGTATCAATGTTGATTGTCTATTTGATGATTCTAAATTTGTTTTATGTATCAATATTAATTGTCGGGTTTGATGATTCTAAATTTGTTTTAATCCTTGGTCAGTCCTGTAACCGAGATGATTTACTGTATATTATTAATATACGAGACTCTGCCTCTTTTCCTAAAGGACAAAGTATCGGCAAATGCTTGACGGATGCCCAGGATACAAATATCCGGAGGATCTTGGATCGTTGTCAACAAATATAGATATGATAGATACGGGCCTAATTAACCCCGATCTAGTTCAACTCAGAAATAAAAGACGGCATCTATTTCCCAACTTGACCCTATACGCTGCTGTTACAACTGCAAAATGATTCATATATATCATATATGGCCTCTGTTTCAGAAAACTAATACTTTCACTTCTTCAATAAAAAAGTGAGTGTATCTCATTTCCTGAAACGGGGTAGTACTATGCATGTAAAAAATATCACATTTCCTGAAATGAGGTAGTATTAGGGTTGTCAATGGGTACCCAAATACCCAGAACCGGGTGAATTGAGTCCAGGTCTGGGTCCCAAAACTGGACCCATTAACGATTTCGGGTCCAAACCAGGTAGACCCGAGTAGACCCGATAATAAACGGTTCCAACAGGGTATTACCCGTCGGGTACCCGCAGGTAGTCGGGTATCGTAAATTTTAGTTTTCTAGGGGTTAATTTAGTCAAGTGAAGGTTTATATATATAGTCTTTAACACCTTCAGAGAAAGAGAACCATAAACTAAACTTGCCGCATCCAATTCTTTTACTTTCATCTTCCCTTCCAAGCTCCATTAATGGCTAGATCCTGATGTCGACGGGATGGTATTGTGTTCAATTGTGATTATTAGTAGTATTATTATCTGAAGAAGAATATGAAGTTGATGGGGGTGATGATGAGGAAGAAGGAGATGGGGGAATTAGTTGGTTCGATTTGGTTCTTGAATACTCCAAAAATGGAGTTTCTTATATATTTTATTTTTTTCTCTTTGCCTTTACTTTCTCCGTCTGTTTTAGTTTCTTATATTTATAAAATTTTAAAATTCCCACTTTAGTTAGAAGAAGTCCAGAGAGATATACAACTTGAGCATAAGAAGATGACGGAAATATCAAATATACGGGCATGGGTTTCTTCTGTAATTTCCTAGAATCATTTTTCTTCTTGTTGTTTGTTTCTTCCCAAATTTGTTTCTTTTATCTCAATAGTTTATGTTTTCATTTTTAGTGCTACTACATGTACTGTAAATTGGAGATGGATGGGATGATTCTAACATATGACCATTGATGATGGCGGTGGTTGTTTATGAATCGACAGGAGGCTAGGGATTTAATTGATCGACTATTGAACATTTCTGTGACTTTCTAATGTAGAACAAAAAAATATATAAAAAAATCTATGAAAATAGATCTAAAAATACCCGTTTAATACCCGGAACCGTTAGGTACCCGGCTGTGTTTATAGGGTTTGTTTCTGGGTCACCTAATTTAGGAACCGGACCCGAACCCGGAACCAAAAAAATAACAGGGTCCGGTTCTGGGTAGCATGGTACCCCGAAAGGACCCGGACCCATTAACCCTAGGTGGGAACCTAGGGTCACAGGATCCGGTTCTAGGGTCAATGGTACCCGGAAGGACCTGGACCAATTGATCCTGTTAGCATGGTAGCATGGTCCGGTTCTAGGTAGTATTATGCATTTAAAAAATGGCATACCCTTAGGTGGGAACCGAACCATCAGAACCTAAGAGATAGAATGCTTAGCATGTGCCACAATTCACATAGCAATGACTACACATCCCAATCTACGAGACAAAATACTTAGCATGGACCACCAGGACATCCACTAGATATCCAAGAGACCGAAACAGCGAAACTAGACATCCGAATCGAGAGAATGCTTAGTAAATGGGCCACAAGAACACCAGCAACATCATATTTATGCATGACATACATGAACAAGAACATAAAACAAGTTATCTTAAAAAGGATATATATATATATATATAGCTTCGATAGTTCAAGTTCTAACCAGAATTACAGAGCAAGTAACTAGTAAACGCTATATAAAAGTCGCAATAAAACCAACCATCCTTTCTTAGTACCATAAACACCTAATAAAAGAAAACATATATATATGATCTAGTCATTTTAAACCCCTAGCAAACTCGTCTTCATATGGAGTAAGTCGAAGAAAACATCATCCATCTTGAAAAGGTTGATAAAACACCAATTTTATTGAACTCCTGTGAAAAAAGAGAACCAAAATATAAAATGTAATCAAGACCAAGTTTTCACCGGTGGAAATTAGATAGTGTGTAGACAAGAAACGCACAACCTTTCTTTAAGTTCTGTTGCTCTCAACTAAATAGACGCACAACCTTTTATTTTAAGTTCTGTTATGTTCAACTATACAGTCGTAGAAGTATATGAAAAATAAAATGAAGTACCTAGTATGTCGATGTATATAATTCACACAACCTCAGACGACGTTTAGTAATAGAGTGAGCCTGCCGTTTGAGAAATTGGTGAACAGATATCAGTATCCTGTAAAACAAGCAATACGTAGAATTGCTTACTTTTTACTTCAATAAGTACGTACCTTCCCACCAGTTTCCTCTAGAGGCACTGTATAAATTGGTTCCACTTGAGTCATCTTCATCCCCATTCTTTTTGAACTGAAAAATTCACAGAAGTTCATAAGTTAATAATCTTTAATCAACGTCTGTGGACGGGCAAAGGAAACGGTGCTACATAAGCCATTAGAGGCTCCAAGTTCATGTGTTATTTGGAATGATAATTGGTATCTTAGTGGGTTTATTTTGTAATGCATGAGGAAATGAAAGATTTGATTCAGACTCACAAGAGGTGGTTGATAAGTTCGAGGGTTTGAAGAATCATTATAAACATCCTGGTAGTCTTGACAACCATAGTAAATTGACGAGCTCAGATGGCACGGATCTGCTCCTTTGTCATTTATGTCCCTGCTACTCGCACTATACCCTTCGTTGGCCCTTTTATAATCCCCTACAAAAAATAACATAGCATATTCGAGATCATTTCGAGATACACATTGCATAACAAATTAACTACAAAATTTTAGTTCGATAGCAAACTCAGCTCAAGATGCTACACGGTGAAAAACCCGAGAAAACAGAAAAATGGCTGAAAATCAAGAAAAACCTTGTACTATCTAAATCAAAAGCGCAAAATTTATCCTCTTTGAACCAGACATCAATAATTAAGCCATCTTAGTCACACATTAACATGATCTAGCAACAAGTTGTTTTCTACTAAGATAAGTTCTTTGCGGCAAAGATCAAGATCAACCCTCTCCGGTCATGTAATCCCCAATTAAACGCGACTACACCAAGGACCCCCTTGGTCGAGTCATATTTAATGTCTCTTGATAAAAAAGGAAAGATATCAATTTTAAAAAAAAAGTACAAATTCACAAACCTTGAGAATCTGGTTTAATGTTCCATGAGTGAGAAGAATCCCTTCCTCGAATCTGAAAAAAAAAAATACCCCCAACAACAAACAAAATAAGAGTTCAGAAAATTACATGCAAGTTTCATTGTATTAAAAAAAATTCTCCTTATCCACAAAAGATTCCAACCAATTTCTCGGTGACAAAATAATTGTAAAAAAAAAAACAATAAATGAACAACAGAGCTTTTTCAGAATTCACAAAATGGGTTTGGAAATTAAGATTTTAACAAGGAAACAAAATCTGAAAATTCAAAACAAAACGAAACAAAACAAAAAACCCTTAAACTAGATCCCCAAATCTCTGTCTTTCCCAAAAGTGAACCTAATAAACAATTCTTCATATAATAATAAATGAAAGAAATGGAAAAAAAAAAGAGAAAAAGAAGGACCTAAACAGAGTAACTGGTAATAATAATTGGTGTAAGAAAAAGAAGAAGAAGAAGAAGAAGAAGAAGAAGAAGAGGAGGAGGAGGAGGAGGAGAATTAGAATTACCGTTGATGGAGTAGAAAAAACAGAGTCAAACAACTCTGATGATGAAGTTGAAGTAGGATTGTTAGATGATGAGGATGATTTCTTGTTATCAAAAAGGTCAGCAGAAAATGAAGATGATGATTTCCCTTGAGAAGTAGAAGAAGACTTCTTCTTCCCATGAGAAGAAGACTTCCCTGCTTTTTTCCCACTCCCTTCCATTTCTCACAAACAAAACCTTAAAAAACAGAAGATAAGATTGATTTGCAGAGTGAAGAAAAGTATTAGTAGAAGAAGAAGAAGAAGAACAACACGTGAAAATTGCAGCAGAAGACTTGAAAAGTAAAAGTTGTAACGAAATGGAGTTGTTGTTGTTGTTGTGGTGAAGAGAGTGTGAGTGAAAAACGTCTCTGCCTTGAAATCCGAATTTATAGAATTCCAGAAAAATACGGCACTTAAAATTTGTTACTAGTTACTACAACTAGTGTGGCCGGTCCACTCCATCCCCATCCCCATGTGCCGTCATTTAAAGAATCAATCCTGTTTCGGTTTCTCACTCTTCCTATCTCTAAGTACTGTTTCTTTCTTCTTCTCATCAAATCTTTTCAATTTTCTTTCTGATACTCCTTTTCAATTTCTGATTTTCTCTTTTTTCCTACAATGGAAACTTGGAAAACTAAGGGATTGGTGACACGTAATCCTTTAGCTTTTATCCATTAGTAAATGTGGGGTCTATTTGACACATGCCAACCTACTATAACCACGTGTATAGTGATCGGATAATTTATTTATGCTTTCTCAATTGTTCTCTCCCACCCAGACGAGAGATGATAGACTTACCGCGTTTCTCTCCGACGGCAAATTCTTTTTCGCGTTCTTTGTATTGGGATAGGAGCCATGTAAAGTGGATCCTTCTTATCTATCTCTTGCGGGGTTTTTGTACGGGAAAAAATCTTGGTGAAGCTATCATTTTTAGACCTAGACTCCTAGCATTTTGGTTAGCTATTGTGTTTTTTCTGTTTAATTTGTGTTTGGTATCGCAGTTAGTGAGTTGGCAAGATCTTTCTTTCTAAATGAAGATCTCGAGTTCATTTAGAAACAAATCACAGTTAAATTTCTTAATTATAGACTTTATTTGGAATCAAATAAAAGTCGAATTTGTTGCTCAACAAAGGAAATGTTACCCTGACCGAGTTGGTAAAGATTTAACGAGTCAATTTAATAAGATTTTCTTTGGCATTCATGGAATGATACTAGTATTTCAAAATAATAGGCAGGTTTTATAAGCAATCAATTTTGCAACAGAGAGAGTAGTATGTTGTTACAGCGACACAATATTGTTGCGTTATAATTTGAGTACCGAAAGATGCACCACCTAACGGCAGAGTATAAGCATTAATAAACTTAATTTCAGAATGACTACCGCAAATAAAAATTCTACATTTAAATGTGTGTTGATAAGTAAAGCAGAAGGAATGTGTATCGTGCCAAAATGATAATATGTTTTACGGGAGCCAAGTATTAATTATCGTGTTTTTAAATAAAAGGAAGCGTCAGTTCACACTTTTGTTCTCACACTGTCTCATTTGTCTCATTTTTTTTGGAAGCCTTTTTTTGTGAATAAAAACTAGACAATATCGAATTTGGAGCTAATATTTTGAAGATATGTTTCTATTATTAAAATGTACATGCCTATTAAAAGTGAGTGTGTTCCAAAATACTAAACCTTTCAATCTATTGGTCTCAGTTTCAGTGGTTATAAAACTGTTTTTTTCAACAGTTGGTTTTCAAAATAGTAGGTGGTGGTGTACGTTTCGGAATTCGCTCATTTTCCATGGAAACGTAGAGCTTTGTAAGAGGAACATGTTCCAAAATATTAGCTTCAAATCTGTTATGTTTGTTTTGAATTCACTGAAATGACGTCCAAAGCGTAAGATTATGTGAGAATAAAAGTGTAACGAGATCCTCCCTCTTCGGATAAAAATTCAATCGTAACCGTGTTATTGAATTTTAAAGCAAACAGAACCATTTATTAGATGTTGATATTCAAATTAATACTAGTTTTCTTTATCCGTAGACTTGAATATGTAAATTTTAATATTATACTTTTCGATTCTTAAAAGTTGAGCTATTTGTTTAAAATTTTGTTTCTTAAAAGTTGAGTTATTACATTATTAAACAAGACGATACTTCTAAAATTACTCTTTTGAATGATCGTCAATTTGTCATTAATATCGAAAATATGCATAATTTAATAGTCGTTTATTTTCGTTAATATTTGTTATGTTTTAATGAGAAATCCAACTACGTTTTCTTTCATTGGCAATCCAATTAATCAATTTTTTATACTCTATAATTAATTACTGCTCTTATTATCTACTCCATTATTAATGAGGGAAATGACTACTCATATGAAATGCATTATGGAAAAAATGGAGGACCGGACAATATTAATTAGGTTTCCTAATCCTCTTTCAAATCTAATTCTTACGAAAAAAAATATATTATTTAAATACATTTGAGCAAAAAAATATATTATTTAATTTGGGATTGTTTTTTCCACAAAACACACATAAATATTTGAGCAAAAAACTGGCCCGATTGGGGTATACCCAGATCAATTGGAGTATACCCAATAAGACAAAATAGGGTCATTAAGAAGTAAAATCCAAAGCCACTTAGCCATATATTTTTGAAAATAGCTAAAATGCCCTTGTTTTTATTAGCACTAATAAAATATGTTTAGTTTAATTAATTTAGTTGAATTAAAAGTTACGAAATCTTGTTTTGGTTAGATTGAAATCATGAATTTTGTTGGAAAATTTTTGAGGAGAAAAAAGTTATTTTTAGATTATTTTTTATAATAACGGAAATGAAACCACACTAGCCAAACACTTTCAATAAGAGGATTGCATAGCTGCTTAATGATTTCATTCTCCAAATTACTGAAGAAATCAACACTTTCAGAAATCACAGTATGAAAAGTCGGCATGCTCGATTGAAAAAAAGCATGCCGACTAGGTACCTTCAGATCCTAGTCGATGAACAATCGACATACTTCAAACTTAGTCGGAACGCTCGACAAGAAACTAAGCATGTCGACCAAACATAATTTTCTGCATTTGCAGTCGTCTTGTTCGAAAACGCAATATACCAACAACTTTGTATTTATCGTCATCTTATTTTTACAAAACCGTGACGACCAATAACAAAATTTGAAAAGACGAGGGTACCCAAATACACCACAATCTTTTTATTTCAACCTATAAGTCAGATACCAAGTGTAATCGTCTGTGGACAAAGTCGAGACAATACGACAACTTGATATTAGTTACGGTCTGAAACCGATTTACTATAGGATTAATATCAAGTGATTAGGAATTAACGTACAAGTGCAATTTACTTTAATTATAATAAAACAATTATAATGCGGAAAAGTAAAGTAAACGTCACATCAAGATTTTGTTAACGAGGAAACCTCAAATGCAGAAAACCACGGGACCGAGTACAGTTTTGAATACTCACAGAATTAAGCCGCTATACAAAATCAAATACCAACTTCGTATAGTTGGGACCAAGCAGACTACCCCTAGCTACTTAGTTCCCTCAGTATCCCTGCTCCTTCGATTTCTAGAATCACACACGTGAATAGCAAGTCCTTTGGATCGTATTCCAAACAGCAAAGGAAGAATTTGTTTGGTAACCACTCTAATCAATCTTGCTACAAAGATAAGATGAGTCGTTGACAGAGGATCTTATGTTTAATCTAATAAACTCCTTTGTCTGGTTAGACCAATCTATTCAATAACTACCGAAATAATCAAGTATAGATTCGTACTCAATCAATATAAATCTCAAGGAGAAATATAGATAATTCCGATCGTACGTAACTAATAAATCAGATCTATTAAAGATAAACTGATTCTAGTTGGATCCCAGCCGATCAAGGTTTGTGCACTAAATCCACAAGATACGAAAACTAATAAGAATTCTTCTTCGTCTTCAAATCTTCTATTGCCTTTAAATACATGCACAACACCACTTGAATCTCTTGTGATCAATCACACACAAAACGCAGTCTGTTAACAATGGATTATCACAAGACGTCTTTAGATCTAACAACAATTCGAAAGATCTCATCGATACTTTGATCTACTCTCAGTGAATCTTATATCGGAAGACAATATTCTCAAGAATAAACCAACTAGGTGCAATCAAAGTTTCAAAAACCGTTAGTTAATCAAATCAAATCGAATACTTATAACACTGTAATTATCTAGTTTCCCACCAACGGTACTCATAGAGCTTCTTGATCCCACATAAGTCTTTAAACGAGCGGTCGTAAGAGATTTCACCTAATTAGGATACTTTCCTCTCCGAATAAACAGCTCCACCAGAAACATCAAATAATGAAGTTTGCCTGGCTCTTAGGATAGTTTGATAGAAATGTAAACTTAGGTATTTATAGACCAAGGATGTTTGGACAACAAGGAATTTCCAAAACCGAAAATATTCTCAAGATATGCAATGAATGCCCAAATTCGGTTTTCCTAATTCCAATAAATGTTGGTCCAATATTTTCGAAATCTCTCATAGAAAATCTCCAATTAGTAAATGCATCTTACTAATTTTTATTCTCTAGAGCTATGCATTAATTGCTGGTAATTAAAGCATATAAAACCAAAAACCTTTATTAAAAGATTCTTAATTTATTTCGGCACAGGATCGCCTTGACTACTAAAGAATATCTTTGAACAATAAATGATAAGAGTTACTACTCATGTTCAAAGTAAGTTGACATCTTTACACTGCAAATCCTTATTCCGAATATACATGGATTTGCATCTTGGAATCGGTTCTACCACACTTCCAAACAAGTTTAGAATTGGTTCTACCAGACTTCCAAGACTACTATGTGATCGGTCATTCCAAGTCACAATGGTTAGTTGTGATCGGTCCTAACAAGTCATATACATGGGTTCGGATCGGTTATACCAATCACTAGGGTCAGTTCTACCTAAACATGGTACCTACTTGTGATCGGTCACACCAGTCACTAGGATCGGTCATACCAATTTCAAGGATCGGTCACACATCCACTTATGATCGGTCACAACAATTACCAGGATCGGTCATACCAAATCATGAGTCTAGGTATTATGATCGGTTATACCAAGATACATAACCTGAGTTAAGATCGGTTCTACCAACTCACACATATTGGTCATTCAAAGAATAAGCAATGAATAGCCGGACCAATAAACCTATTGATTTCTCTTTCAATTCATGAAACAAATTCATGTACGTACTTCCTTTAAACAAATGTAAAACATTGTTTCCTAGGATGAATTCTTCACCATTAACCCATACACATAATCATAAAACTATATACAAGATTATGTCGATGTCATATCTACGAAGTACAAAAGATAAGCGTTATACTTCGTGATATAATTCCTTAATACTATGACCATACTATTATGATCATGTCTATCTACTAGAGTATTATTTATATACAAGCTTCGCATGTTATGTTTTAAATATAACACGACTTGAAAGATACGTTAGGAATGAAACAAGTTCAAGTCAATATTACTAACCTCAAGTGGAAGGATGATGTCGTTGTTGCAGTCGTTACTTCTTCTCATTCTTCAGGTCTTCGGATTAATACTTGTATGTATCAACATTCCTAGACTTTCTAGTCTAACCTCAACGAAGTTGACTCTAGTATTTAATCAACCGACTCTAGATGAGTTTTGGTACTAAAATATGACAACCAAACTTGACATACCAACGCTTGGTGAGTTCAACCGAGCTATGCTCTAACAAAATTTGATACATGAAAACTTGTTTTATGGGAGTTATGAATCATCAAGGTTTAGGTTTTCAAAACCTGACGACTATTCATACTACATCACTAGTCGTCAAGGTTTAAGGATGAAGACCATGACGACCCTGTAAATGTTAATTTTAAAAATAAAACTCTTTGAAATGTCATCATGCTAGTCATCCTATAACCTTCACGACTAAATATAAATATGAAAAGTCGTCATGCTCGGCGAAGAGATACCATGACGACTGTGTAACTGCAATTCAACAATTTTGATTTTTTCGACCTAATATGCCATTCAAACAAAAAAAACAAAGTACTAGATAGAGTTTGAAATAATTAATCAGCAATAAAAAATATATTTAATCGACGATTTTTTTGTTTCATTTGAAAACGATGAAATATTAAGAAGGAGAAAGGAATTGATCATTAGATTGATGAAGAAGAAGGAGGAGGAAAAGAATAAGGTTTGGATCTTAAAAAAAAATACTAGTTTTTAGTTATTATTAGGGGAAGGGTAATTAGGTAACTTCATATACATTTAGCCCATTATTGAGGTTGGAACAAAAGTCGGATACCCCAATTAATCTGGTATACCCCAATTTGGCCGGTAGTAAAAAGTTGTCAGGTAAAAAGATTTCAGTTTATTTTCCAAAAAAACATCAGTTTTGCAAAACACAGTAAAAACAGAAGTTATGGACCCCATGCTTCCCCAAATTAATCTTCTATTTTAACCAAAAAGAAAAATTTCACTCTTATTTGCATTATTTAAAATTTCCTTTTTGTATGGGTATGAAATAATAAGAGTAATAATAGCATTAACGATAATAATAGCCTAAAGGTAAAAGTTAAAACTAAAATTTGTTAAAGAGTTTTTCATCTGGAAATTGGTATTCCGTCTAGCTCGTGGATGTTTCGTTGGAATAGTATTTTTGTTTGGCAACCACCGTGAAGTCTTTTACCTTTCTTGTTTTTTTATTTCGCTTTCTAGGATCATCTGATCTTAGAAATCCCCTGTAACATCTTGTGATTAATTTTCTTAACACCCTTCCAGTAAACTGATATGCTAGTAGCAGCCTTGTTTATTTCAACATTATCCCTAACCAAAGCAATAAAATTACTTAAATATATCACGATTGCTAAAGGCTGATACCACTTCTGCTAAGGGCGGGTACCAATCCAGGATCCAACGGCTGAGATTACTTTGTCCTATATGGATTGGTATCCTCCCCTAGCAAATCGGTAATAGCCTTTAGCAATCATGAAATATATAAGAGCAAAAGGCAACATGATTTTAGAGGCCATAAGTACTCGTCTCATGATACATGAATGTGTGTGTCCTTTTCAAAGAACGCGCAATTGGGGGATAGAGGAAAAAGACAAAAACTGGATTTAAATATCAAATCAGGGTCACCCCTTATCTAAGTATTTTCTATAATTCATAATCTACCCCTCATTAATCAGGTTTAGTGGTTAATAATAATTAGTTATGTTAATTGATTAGTTTGAAAATGATTTATAGAAATCTTTATCATTTTGTAGAGATTAGAAGTATGAATGTTGGGTTCAAATTTTTTGGTTGAGATGAGTGACCATAGTGACCAAAGAGATGTCTCTGAGTCTTCAAAATTTATGTTGAATCTTCTCCAGATGTAACTTTGGATTCACCATGGATGCACCTGCAAAACATCCTACCGGCATTGATATAACTATGAAATCTCTTTATATAACTTTGAATTCATAGTTATATCAATGTCGGCACACCAACACAGTGTGCTGGCGTTGTTGTCGATCGTTCATCCATGCCGGCATTTGTTGGAAATTTTCATAAATGTTTGCCGCTATCCGGGGGGCGTAGCCCCTCCCGGCTGTGTTCGATCTGACAGGTCAGGTCGTGGGGGTCTAGGAGGCAGCGCCCCCTAGCAGAGTGCGAGACAGCGTCTTGTAGATTTTATTTTATTTTTGAAATTTTTCTGGTTTTAATCAGTCCACTGCCAGCACAATCAGTTGATTCTCGAGCATGCCGGCACTGCTAACGGCATAGTATGTTGCTTAAATTTCTTTGCCGGCACATGATGTAAAGTATCCAGAAAATTGATTTTTTTTTCACTTGACTACCGACATTGATAGATTTTTATCGAGCATGCCGGCATTAAGTTACGGCATTGAAATGTTAGTTACCAAGCATGCCGGCACCATTTTTCGGCATGGTCTTCATCACTTCCGGTGATGTTTTTTTTTTTTTCCAACATGGTCTTCATCACTTCCGGCATGGTCTTCATCACTACCGGCATGGTCTTCATCACTTCCGGCATAGTATTCATCACTGCCGGCATGGTCTTCATCACTTCCGGCATGGTCTTCATCACTTTCGAATGTAAAAAAAAAAAAATCGTTTTCAAAGTGGAGAATATTTAGGTTTCAAATCCCTAACCCTAACGAGAATGTCGGCAATGAAGATGGAAATGGGGGATATGATTTTGTTTTTTGATTTTAAGTTATTAGATTTTTATTTTGAGGGAATTTTAGTATTTTTGTCCCCTAAAAACATCCCTTAGCAAACACTATTGGTTGGGGGAAGTAATTTATATCTCCCAATCAGTTTTCATATCCCCAATTGCGCGTTATTTTCAAAGTCATGCATCTATTTTGCGATTCTGGTTAGTTGGCTTTTCGTTATCTGACCCCTTTTGTGTAATTAGATTTTGATTGTCATGGCCACAAATAAGATAGAGAGAAGGAGAAACAGGGATATCTGGGTAGTCAAACTGTAGAATGGCAGTAGTCAATGTTTTTCTAGAGAGAGAAAGGAAAGAATATCCCATGGGATTAATAGGTTGATTGGTTGGGTTAGAGAGAGAGCCTTATCCAGTTATCTTCCTGTCGGAGGGACCATATGAATGATATATGGGATTAGGATCATTTCTTTCTTCTCTGAACGCTCACTTTAATAATCCCAAATACAATCAATTCTTCGTCAAAATAAGTTCTATTCCCCCAATTGAATCAAAATGGAAACTACTTTTAAGGATTAGAGGCCCGTTCAGTTGAGATTGCAGGCCACGTGGCATTGCAGATGTTTCCTCTTTTCATGCATGTTGATGCTCCAAAAAAGAATAATAAAATGTAGTATTACCTTTAAACCTCAAAGTGTATCAGCATCTCGTATCAGAATGCATGAATTTTCACTAATTTCTATCGACTACTATGGAAAGTCCTAGAAAAAGCTAGTGTTTTTTACTTTTTCTGGTCTTGAAAAAGTGGGTGTTTTCATTTTTATATGTTATTTTCTTCTGGGGCGAATCCACGTGCCTATAGGATCACTGGCCCCCACAAGATTTTAGATTAAGAATACAGAACTAGTAATAAAAACCCAAAATGACCAAACTTGTGGTACAAAAACCACAAGTTAAGAATAATCTCGGCGAGATAAATGGAGATTCTTTTGTTGTCGACGGGAGATGCAAATCCATGTTAACTAAAGAAATACATTAATACCATTGACCTGACCGTTTCCATTTCCTATAGAAATCACTCACTTGATGATGTGTGTATATCGACACTTCCAAACCTCTTAGTGCAAAATTTACGATTCCTAATTAACCTCTTAGTGCAAAATTTTCATCATGATTCGTATCAGCATGCATGCTCATTGTGAAATGTGAATCAAATTTCTTGATTTCCATCTAAGTTTCTTCTTTTTACTTAGACATATGATGGTATTAATTTGAGGTGCCTTTTTTATTTCATTCGAAATTTCTTGTTGGCCAATTACCCTGAGACCATAGGTTCTAGTTTGTCTATAGTTTTTTTGTTTGTTTTTGTAAGTAAGATATTTCATTGCACAAACGAAAGCTCAAAAAGAGCCTGAGAAACAGAGGAAGTAAAGCTATCTAATATCCATCCACAGTCTGATGTTCTGATATTAGATCTATCTACTGAGAGATGTTGTTGGATACAAATAGGGAGAAGGTTCTCCCATACAACAGTTGTTGTCAAGGTTCGAGCAGATTTTGCTAGAATATCTGCCGCCTTGTTTCCTAATCAAGGAACAAAATAAAATCCCAAAAAATTGTTACATAAGTTTACCAATCTATTGGCTTCCTATAGAAAAGTTTTAGACCGCCAAGAAATATCAGATGTTTTTCCTTGAAGATAATTGAACAAGCTCTCACAGTCCCCTTCCATGCTAAAGTTCTCTAAATTCTTCTCTTTCGCCCAAATAGCAGCTTGCAGCACTCCTAGAGCTTCCGCTTCTTGTGGGTCTGGTGCTGTTGCCTGCCCTGTTTTCCCTCCTCTTGTGTTGCCTGCATCATCTCTTAAAATTATAGCATAACTAGATGGTAAAGTGTTAGAAATCCAAGCTGCATCCACATTAATTTTCGGTGTATCTTTTAAGGGTGCCTGCCAAGTTTGTGAAGAGGTTTTCCTATTTTGCTTCTTGGGCTTGTCCTGTGTCTTATTCTTTTTTGACCAGAAAGCAATATATCCTTGAATTTCTAGAGCTAAGACATTAGAAGGAGTTGTTTTGTTCTCAAAGACTCTATTACACCTTTCCTTCCAAATGAACCACATTTTAGTGAGCATTAATTCTAAAGAAATTTGTTTCTTGGGGTCACTAGACCAAAACAGCCAATTTGGAACGGATATACGCGTTGCAATGAATTTAAGCAACGCTAGTATCCGTTGCTAATATGGCATAACAAATTTGTGTGCAACGTCAAAATACGTTGCACAAATTAATTTAAGCAACGTCAGTGTAGCACATATTAGGGTTGATAAAGGTGAAAGCAAACTAGTTGCTGGGGATGCGAAGAGAGTTTAAGTTCCGTCAGAAACTTAATAAAATATGATTCAAGGATCAAGATTTTAGAATTGATAATTGATAAAAATTGATAATAATATTGATAATAAGAGATGTGTCTCAAAACAGGAAGGCATTGCCTTTAAATAGGTTCACAGGAACCGACTAAACAGAAAAGAAATATGAAATCTAAATAAAATAGGAAAGAAAAGAACTTGAAAAATAAGTAAACTAAATAGACGGATGGGATCAACTGTTATAGTTGATACGTACGCAAAAGGATCAACAATCATTGTTGACACAGAGAAAGATGTACTACATCAAACGTTTATATACGTTGCGCATCCTGTTTAACAACGTTTTATATTATAATTTGAGCAACGGATTACTTTAATTTAGGCAACGTATTGCTCTTATTTGCGCAACGTTTATTGGATTAGGAAAACGCTTTAGTGGGTCCCACTGGAAAAATCTACCAACATATATTTTGTTTGGAAACCTTTATATGCGTTGCTCATAGTAGCAAATTGTAGCAACGTTTTTTTTTCCTACTCTTATATACGTTGCAAAATAATTTACAGGTGAAAATAAAATAAAATTCCGGCATATTTCTACACCTTCATATTCTTGCACCTGCATATACCATTAATTGTAGATCAACTAGAAGACCCAACTTTTCATATGAACATATGGTTGGTCATCACAATCCATCAAGATATATTCACATATATCATCTTGTAATAGATACATAAATCATATGAATTCCTCAAGTTGAAGCATGTAACATATGAAATCAAAAGAAATCTCAACAGAAAACTTACTTCGTAAACAATGTTTGTCTAAAATTTAAGTTGAGATCTGAAAAGAGTTAGAAGCAAAGGTTAATGGTAAAATTCAATTAAGAGTTTAAAAATGCGTCTTACGAAATTTATATTTCAGTCCATCTGTATACTCACTTATTCCTTTGTTGCATGATGAAAAACAACCTTCAGAGTTTTCAAGCCTTGCAATTCTGATAAAGGAATGTCCACTACTTCAAAATATAATATATCTGGAAAAGAAGATATCCATCAGCAAACTATACACACAAATTACACTTGTGCAGCAAAAACAAAAGCAATGCAAACATGGTTCTGCAAGCAAGATCTAGGAGATGACTTACCTGATTATAGTGAACCAACATATCTGACAAACGATCAACTCCCATATACTTGATATGTTGTGGTTTAGGTTGCTGAGAGTAACAGATGTGATGTGAGCCTGATTTTGGATGGATCCTCCGAACCAAGTTAATGCGCAACTTTTCATAAAGTGAAAATTTTTGATCTTCAAAAGTTAGACAGACAATGGATTAATATTTCGCAAAACAAAAAAAAAGAAATTACCATAAAGAGACTCCAAATTTTATATAATGGGAGCCAAAAGAAAAAGGTAAAGTAAACATACAGCTCAAAACAGAAATCATCCTTGCCACTGCCTTCCAAAATACAAACATGTTTATTTTCAAGGAACGAAATCAAAACCTATTTAGATTTTTCATGAACTCTTTGGACTCACTTCCTGTAGTTTAATGGTTTTTCAAAAGACAATAAGATTACACTTCTTGAAATTCCAAATCCATCCATATATAGATAATGCATACCTTTCAAAGACAAATCAGATAGGAATACCAACCTGTTAGCATGGAATTGAACAACAACTCTTCAATACCCCACAAGTAACTGAACCGCAATCACCATGCTTGAAATATCATACAATATATATAAAAACAGTGAAAAGTGGATAACCCTTACCAGTAAGAATGATAGAAAATCAAAGTCAAGAAATGGTACCAAACTGGTGCAAGGAAACCCCTTATCTGGAAAAGGAAAGAAAAGAGCAACTTTATATTATATGACAGGGGTATACCAACCTTCTCCCTCTTCCTTTATCTGGGATTGGGACCGGCAACGCATTCGCATTGGCGGAGTTAAAAAGGAACAATTAATTGGGGGATATTTTTACTGTAGCAGTCGGCATGGTTTTTCAAAGATGCCGGCATGGTCGATGGATTTCCGGCATTGAAAAACCATGCCGACAGCTACAGTGAAATATCCCCCAATTAGTTTATGTATCCCCTAAATTACATGTTCTTAAAAAGGGGTTGACATGAAAATGAACAAGAATATATATATATATATATATATAAACTCCATTGAGCATAGAAACTACATAAAACTAATAAAGATAGAGTAGATAGATGCATAGTCTGTCTAATCTTCCTACAGCTAAAAAACACCATAAAAAGAAGCCTGTAGGATTCGCCGTTGTATTAAGCAATCTTACTAGTCAATAAACCCAAAAAAGAAGCCTGTTAAATTCGCTATTGTATCGATCTACCTTCCTTTGTATCAAAATATCCAAAAAAAGAAAGAACTGTAGGATATGTTGTGTTTGTTAAATTTGCTGATCACCGAAACACCCAAAAAAATTCTCATCCAATCCTAAAAGGTTTCACTAATTGTAGGCTGCATCCTTTCCTCGCTCCATTTAACCCAAGTAGGCAGGGGTAGCTGTTTTAAGAAGAAATAATTATCTCCTTGGGGGGCATCCCAAAGAATTGTTGCTTATTCATACACTTCCTCGACATAGATCTTCTTCTTTGTCGGCTTCAGCTTTTTACAATGTAAGAATTCACTTGGGTAAATACTCCCTACTGCAACAACTTCACCTGTATTGTTTAGTAGATCAACTTACCCAGATGCAACCCCACCAGATACAATTTCCTCTTCCAGAACATGATGTCTTCCACCAACAGGATGAGTAGTGGACCCTTTCTCTGGGCTAGGAGTGACTCTTCTAGGAGGATTGGTGGAACTTTCCGGTGCAGACACATTAGCTTTCATCAAGTGTAGGAGCGCCTGTCAACAAGATTAAATTAGAACTATCACAGAGTCGAAGGTGTACTAAACTTATTTAGAACTGCATGGCAAGTCAGAATTTTAATTTAACACTTACGTCAACTTTACTGCTTAGCGACCCGACTTGGCCACCCAAAACACTAACTTCATTTTCAATTTTGTTGAGTTTTTTTTCTCATTTTGGGAATCTCTGTTTTGAAGAGCATAAAACGCGACCGCTGCCATCTCAGCCTGCTTCTTCGACATACGGGATGAGTAGCCACGAATACAATCTTTTCGATTTGCTCCAAACACATCTTCCAGTGGTTCTGAAATCAAACAACTCTTGCTACCACTTGCTCCTGTTTCTTTATACTTATCTTTGGCTTCCGTTACTTGCTTCTGTATTTTCATAATCAAAACTTGGTGGTTAGCTAAGAGTATGCAGCCGTGAAATAAGTGTCGCTATGCACATTACTGAAGTATACTTACATATGCCTCTACCGCACTAGGATGTACAGTCCCATCCTTACATTGGTGTCCCAACAACCACTTATCTGTGGTGTCTTATGGTACTTGTAAAATGCCCGACTCGTCCTGAAAAAGTGGTTTATTATATTAAAAACGGAACCTCTATCATTATTATAAGCATTAGTTATTCCATTAACAGAGAGTATAGTTACCAGTTTATATTTTTTGTTATTATAAGAGCATCGCCCAAGTGTGTGGTGGATCTTGGATCGTGCTTTGGATTCTGCATTGACAATATTATTTGCTATCTTCACAGGTTGCTTTTCATAGTCAACAAAATCATGCCAAATGTTTCGATTCATCCCAGCTGGAACTTTATCCCTTGCAGCTTCCCAAAGTTCTGGAGTGAGTAGAAGGCGTTGGGGTACTTCGGACTCTTCCTCCGGTACAACAGACCCATCCTCAAATAATGCAGGCTTGTTCTTGGATATTTTCCTTTTTCCTATGACCAGATCCCTTAAGTCGGACTTGAATCTCCGGTACAATGGTGGAAATCCTGTTTCTATAACACAGCGGAAATGCTTTGGATCGACAGGCAATTCAAATTCATCCTGAGATATAGGTTTATGTTGACAAACATTAGGTATAATAACATCAATAATATTATAAATACAAATGTAAACAATTCGAAGAATAGTAGAAATACCATCAGAGGGTGCAACGTCTATATCCGTTGCACACCCCCGAAATTGATATGTTGCAAAATCCATCATTTGGTGTAGTGGGTTAGTAATCCATTCTTTGGAAATATCCAGTAAGGACCAGGAATGATCTATATTCAGAGAGATAGGATTTGGAGCTGAGTTCCAAACCTCTTTAGCATAAGGACAATGCAATAGAAGATGTTCCGTGGTTTCTATTTCAGTTATACACATAGTACAGTAAGGTTCTACTTCTTTGACCTTTCCATAAAGCTTAGAGTTAGTAAATAGGGAATTTTGAAGACATTTCCATACAAAAAGCTTGATTCTTTGGGAGGTATCTATCTTCCATAGGGCAGTCCAAAAGGTCTCAAGTAAGTCTAAGCTAACTATATCAGCATTAGTTTCATTTAGTTTATCATACAAGGATTTGACTGTGTAGTCTCCTGACTTGGTTAGTGTCCATATAAGTTGATCTTTCTTCAGTGCATGATTCCTATCTTTGAAAAGATAAATCTTCTGGATTTTAGAGGCTATACTAGTAGGGAAATTTGAGTGGATGATGTCTAAGTTCCAAGAATTAGTTTCATTGTCAATCAGGTCAGAAACTAGTACAAGGTGTTTATTCTGTGAATTCCTAAGATGTTCTAGGGTTTCAGATAGCTCAGGTATCCATTTGTCATTCCATATACTAATATCATTCACATTTCCTACTTCCCAAATGCTATATTTATAAATGAGTTATAGTCCTTGATTGATACAGTTCCAGGTCCAGGAACCATTTGATTTTGCTTTAGCTCGAAAAGGATGCTTGTTTCTGAAATATCTAGAGCCCATAGTTTTGACCCAAAGAGCATCATGTTCTTTAACTAGTCTCCAGGCTAATTTAGTATGCATTGCAAGGTTGTATTTACAAGCCTCTTTGAAACCTAACTCTCATTTTTGGATTGGTTTACAAATATTTGGCCAAGCCTTAGGATAGAAATCTTTTTTCCCTGTTTCTTTTCCCCACCAAAAATCCCTCTGAATGGCATTAATTTTGTTGGTTATCTTTTTGGGTAGTATAAAACATCCCATATGATAAGAGGGGATACTAGATAAAATTGCTCTATTTAAGACTGATCTACTAGGTTGTGAGAGCACTAGACCTTTCCAACCTTTGGATTTGGATTCCATTCTTTCCAGAATTGGGGAAAAAGTATTTATTTTGGATCTATCCATGAATAAAGGGGCTCCTAAATATGGATCCTTAAGACTTATATGCTTAATTTTCAGCAATTTAGACATCATTCTTTGATGTTTAGGGGATACTTTCCTTCCAAAGAAAATCCGTGACTTATCAAAATTAATTAATTGACCAGAGGCTTTACTAAAAAATTCAATAGTATCAAGTAGGTTCCTACATTCTACAAGATCATCTTTAACAAAAAGGAGACAATCATCTACAAAAAAAGATGAGAGATTGGTTCACTTTTGGGTGTTATTTTAACTCCATGAAGAATCTTTTTATTCTCTTGCTGAAGAAGGAGTCTATAGAATATTTCCATACATATTATGAACATGTAAGGGGATAAAGGGTCACCTTGTCTCAGCCCTCTAGAAGGATTAAAGGCTTTTCCAGGGGATCCATTCAAAAGGAAAAAAATGGTTGTGGTTGAAATACATTGTTCTATTAAAAAACAAACACCCTTACTAAAACCAAAAGAGTTCAAAGCAGACATGAGGAACTTCCCGTTGACTCTATCAAAGGCCTTAGACATGTCTATTTTAATGCCTAAACCACCAGTTCTGGCTTTCTTGTTTTTGAAAGAATGGATAATTTCATGGGAAACTATAATATTATCAGAGATTTGTTTAGAAGAAAGATAGGCTGACTGAAATGGAGATATTATCTTTTCCAAAAAGGGTTTAATCCTATTGGCCAGAATTTTTGCAATAACTTTATAAACTGTATTACATAGTCCTATTGGCCTAAATTGGCTAGGGTTCTTAGGTTGTTTCACTTTAGGAATTAAGAATAAGTGTGTCTTGTTCAGTTCAGGATTCAAGACTTTATCTAAGAAAAAGTTTTGAACTGTTAAAGTGACTTGTGAACCTACTGTGTCCCAATTGTGGAACAAAAAAATGATAGGGTAACCATCAGGTCCTGGAGATGTATAAGGTTTCATATTCTTCAGCACTAAATAGATTTCTTCCTTAGATGGTGGTATTAATATGTTATTGTCATGTGTGGAGAGAACCGATATTATGTCCTTAAATAAGAGAGCATCATAGGGCTGATCAGACTGAGGTTCCTTTAAAAGAGTTTGGAAATAATCAGTAAGGATAGAACTAATTTCCTGTCTATTACTAGTGGCTACATTTTGAGTATTTAACATACTTTCTATATTGTTCCATTTTTTTCTTCTCAAAGTAATTGTATGAAAGTACTTACTATTTCTTTCTCCTAACTCAATAATATTATCTCTAGATTGTTGCTTTGCTATGGCTTCTTGAGTGTCATAAAGAATTTCTAGTTCTATTAATTTTTCCTTTTTTTTTTTTTTTTCTGTTGGTACTCAGTGGTTCTGCTTGCCTTTAGTCTCACTATTTCTCTAAGAAGGTTTTTGATTTTCTTAGAGGGAAGACCAAAAATATTTTTCTTCCATTCCAACAAATTGATACCTAATGTGGACATATTAGGTTATCTATATGAACAAAATACTCCATACAATGAGTCGTTATTGTCATTGGATAACACCACTCCATAAATAAATATCCAAGCAAGTATGTATGAATAAAAAAGATCAACAAGTCATATTGTCCATGTACATACTCTAAGGTGGTATAATTCTATGCAAAGTGCCCCCACTAGTTGTTGTTTTTTTTTATGAAAGAAAAATCTAAGAGATTATCATTAAAGCACAGGGCAAAGAACAATTAAGCATTACAAGACATCTTCTCTAACCCTAATCTAGAACTAACACATACATGGAGCTCAGAGCTCCATATCCTAGCACAATTGTTATTTCTAGCAAATTTTGCAAGAAAGTCTGTTACTTGATTACTTTTCATATTTCTAAAAACACACTTGAACATTACCTAAACACTTAACTAAATGCTGATACTCCTAACAACATTTCTATCTTCCCATATGGTGATGATATGGTCTCAATTATGTTGTCCATTACTTCTTTGTAATCTCCTTCCACAATGACATTATGTAGCTGCAACTGAGTGATCCACTGGAGAGATTTTAGAACTGCAAATTCTTCAGCCTGTGCAACATCTCTAATCCTTTCTACCAGAGTCCAGGCCTCCACCGTCCTCCCTGTAAAATCTCTTATAATTAGAGCAATGCCAGCAATAAAATTTCCAAACAAAACAGAGGAATCAATGTTAATTTTCAGTTTTCCTATAGGAGGGGGTTTTCATTTCCTGTTGTCAATGCAACTGGCTACATTTCTGTTAGCCATATTGCTAGCTACTTGAACTTGGTTAGCACTAAAGTTAGTCTGAATTTTATTTGCACTGCAGAATGTTATAATTCTATGCTTTAGACTTGAGCTTGAACATATGTTGCTGTTGAAGATCAATTCACATCTAGATTTCCATATAAACCACATAGTTATGACTATTAGGTTTATTTTAGCTTTCTTGTTGAAAGTTGTTTTCTGAATTGCATCAACTTCTTAGCCATTGCTTGATGTCTGTGACAGAACCGAGCTCTTGAGAAATCTCAGTTGATATTTCATTCCAAACACTTCTATCATAGTTGCATTGAAGCAACAGCTGGGTAATAGTTTCCGCTTCTGTGTTGCATCTTGGACATTGCACATCCTGTTCTTGAACATCCCTTGCATATCTTTCATTGACAGGAATGATATCATGAGTTACTTTCCACAAGAATAATTGGCATTTGTGAGGAATCTGAAGGTGTCATATGCTGAGCCAAAATTTTGCTTCGTTTTCCATGCTTGCTAAGTTTTGATTCTTCTGACAAAGGATTGCCTTATAAGTGAAATTTAATGTAACGTGTCCACTTCTTGTAAGAGACCAAAGTTTTTTTGTCTTCATGCTGGGTAGATGGCCTGATATTTAAAATCTTCTCAATCTGATCTTGAGTGAAGTAGTTCTGCAGTTTACTTAAATTCCATCTTTTGGTATAAGTTAAAAGCTTTGGATTCGCCACTAATTTTCGTACTTACTATTTTAATAATGACTAATTTACCTTCGATCTGATTCGTGTTAATTATAATAATTAACTATATTAAAAAAAAATACTCAAAAGGGCAAAGTTTATTAACAAGATAAGTCTATCATCACGAGGGAAACAAAACTGGAACAAAAGAAAACAAAAACAACTCAATTATTGTAGAGTTACTGAAAACAATAATAAAAAAAACAGAAGCTAATGCATAATAGCTTTCCAGTTGTACAAAACATTATTAAGAGAAATTCCTTTAAAATACTAGTTCCTATGCATCAGTTGAAGATAAAAATCTTGACACTCTCCTTAATCTTTTCTATAGTTTTGTATCTTTCATTAGAATTCCTAGCATTTCTCTCTAACCATATTGCCCACCATATAGCAAAAGGGATCCCAAATTTATCGTCTGATATTGAAAGATGAACTCTTCTTTCTTTTCCATTCCCATATAGTATCTCTAACCGGTTTCCGGAACATCCATTGTAAGTTGTAACAACTCAAAAAGTAATTCCATACCTCTCTAGTACAAAGAATACTACCTTCTGTGGAATCTTTAGATTCCAGACACATTTATGAGGAAACAAAAGCACTCTATCATATTCCAGGTTCTTATAATATTCTGCAACAGAGAAAACTTTAGTGTCATTCTTCCAAACTCTATGATCACCACCAGACCCTATATTGAAAGTAGAAATCAGGTTCAGTAAATGACCTATATCCTCCATATTTCTGTCTTTCAAGGCCCTGCGAAAAGCAAAATTCCTGGTAATTCCTGAATTCATAACCAACAATTATTGAATAGTAGCATCCTGTAATCTATTAAGTTTTTACAGAGCCAGAAATAAAGACATAGGCGCCTGACCGTTCAACCATGTATCTTTCCAAGAAAATAGGCATCTATCAGCACTACAAACATGAATTGTTGAATTTTGTTCCACAAAACTTCTACTTCTCAAGATACCTGCCCAACGACTCTTACCAACAACTTTATTAGAAGTATTAAGTAGAAATGCCTTTATATAGCCCCCAATTTTTTGATGAACAATTCTCCGCCAGAGTGCATTTTCTTCCTTACCATATCTTCAGATCCATTTAGCATGTAAAGACTTGTTCATAAATCTTATTTTTTAACGCTAGCTCATGCACCCTCTTTTGGCATACTCACTATTTTCCAGCCCACCCAACTCTTCTTAGCTTTCTGATTCACAGTACCCCATAAAAATTGTCTCATTATACTTTCTATCTGTTTCTCAATAGATGTTGGAATTTGGAAAAGAGACAAATATTAGACCGGAAGACTTGAAAGCACATGTTTTATAAGCATTATCCTCCATCCTCTGCTACATACCAACTTTTTTTCTAAAAGTTTTGAATAATCACATCCCAAATCCCTATAGACTTAGATTTGCTTCCCAAAGGAATACCCAAATACGTCATTGGAAAAGAAATAAAGGACAACCAAAAACTTCAGCACTGTCCACAACATTAACTGCATTTCCAAATGGTACTAGTATGCTTTTCTTGAAATTGACCTACAAATCAGAAACTACTTGAAAGTCATTAAATGCTTTAGATTTCTAACTTGCTCAACACCGTCATCTAAGAAGAAAATGGGATCGTCGGCAAACTGCCGATGGATACTCTCAGTAGCATTACTAGCAAGTTTAAATCCAGAGATTAAGTTCAAAGAAGCCACCTTTTTTTATCATTACAGAAAGAACCTCAACAACAATTATAAAAAAAGGACGGAGACATGGGGTCACCTTGCTTAATACCTTTACTGCATCTAAATAAACAAGATGATATAACATTGATAGTCATTGCAAACCTAGTGCTTGATAAACACCACTTTATCCAATTTCTCCAGGCATTTCCAAATCCAAATATAACCGTAGTGTAATCCAGACAACTCCAACTCACATTATTAAACGCTTTTTCTAGATCCACTTTAACAACTCTATCTAGAATCTAAGATCTCTGATACAACCAGAATACTATCAGTGATTGTCTATTATCCACAAAATCCCCCTGAAATTCAGAGATGATAGAGGGAAGTACTTATTTCATCCTGTCTGCCAACAACTTGGAAATGATCTTGTGAATACCACCGATTAAGCTAATTGTTCCGAAAGACAGCATAGAAGAAGCACCATCTGTTTTAGGAATCAATATTATATCTGTACATTCAGCCTCCATTCTATCTTGCACAGCCCAGCACAACACACTAAAATCGGAGCCCAGCCCATCCCAGCACGTGATTTATCCTAGCACGGCACAGCACGTTAGTTTCGTGGGTTGTGCTGGGTTAGTCTAATTAGCACAATATCATAACACAGCATGCGGCACGGATAAGCACGTTGCCCAGTCCAGCCCAGCACGTTAAGAAAGCACGTCATAGCATGCACAAATACATAATATAACAAGGTATAATACATCACATTTTGTGTATATTTCACAAAAGAGTCATTATTCTAGCTAGTTTTTGACATTTTATGCTAGATTATTTTTATAACAACACATATAATGCCTAAATATTTGGAAAATATATCTCAATATCGTTGTTATAATGTCGTTACCTATATATACTTTACTAGAACATTAATTCACATGACAATGATCCAATTTTATATTTGGTTCGATAATTCTTTTTATTGAATAAACTTGTTAATTTTACTTGAAATAAATTCTGAAATAATTTCAAATTATATGTAGATATCGTGATAATGTCCGACTTAATGTATACCATTAAGTGATCTCAAATTGTTTATAGCACGTTACGTGTTGTGCCCGTGGGCTGTGCTGTGCCTAGCTTTTGACTAGTAAAGCACAGCACGACACAACACGTTTAAATCGTTGGCACAGCCCAGCACGGCACATGGCACGTGAAGCACGCGATTTCGTGTGCCGGGCTGTGCTGGGCCGGCACGTTTTACACCCCTACTTGCATGTATGATCAAACTCCTTCATTATTGCCATAAGATCAGGTTTGATAATGTCCCAAACTACTTTGAAGAATTTCATAGTGTATCCGTCGGGTCCTGGTGATTTATTTTTACCAAAACCCCATAGTACACTCTTTACTTCTTCTTCTTCTATTGGTTTCTCAAGCCTAATGCTTTCTTGAACAGATAGAGTAGGTAAATGTAACTAATTATGTTTAGTGTATGGATTAGATTAATCAGTCGATTAAGATTTTGAAAACTATTTTTTTTTTCTTATTATTTTTTGATTTAGAAGAAGGATAAGGATGATTTTGACGAACCTTTTTGAAAACCTTGAAAGAAAATGATGAAACATATCCTTAAAATACTCAGGAAAACCTGACGCTCAACTCCCAACAACAATTTTGTTGATTCGAATCCGTTAAAAATCGGGGGCAAATCTTTATTTCTTTTTCTTTTTTCCTTTTTTTTTTCCAGTTTTCGGCTGGGAAAACATCAATCAACCAACACTTTTTTGGCTGAGAAATGAAGAACCCCCAGCCGATACTAATGCATATAGCTGGGAAAACATTGCATCTCGGTCGTAACCGATACTTTACGGGTTGGAAATAAATAAATCTCATTCGAAAGTTCTGGTTACGGCTGGAAAATCCTAGCCGAAACACAACATATGTATTTTTTGTTGTGATTATAAGAACACTTATGCAAGCATCATTTTATCGGCTTGGAAAGAAATAAATCTCTTCTGAAAGTTCCAGTTATGGCTGTGAATCCTAACCAAAACCCAACCTCTGTGTTTTTTTTTCTTTTTTCTTTTTGTGATTATCAGAATCATCCACAACTAGGAAATCCTAACCGTAAGCACCATTTTACGGCCGAGCATTTTAATTTTCCCAACTGTAAAATATGACTTACGGCTAGGAATTCCTATTTTCCCAGCCATGAAATATGACTTACGATTGGGAAAATAAGAACTTCTAGCCGTAAACAGTTTCAGAAATTAGTTTTTAACCTGAATTTAATTGGATCGAATCTTTTAACTAATCAAAAATAGAAATAAATTGTGAGTTTTTTATTTTTATGATCATCATCTTCATCATGATGCGATGTAGAAGAAGAGAGGAGGAAGAAGAAGAAAAATAAGATTTAGTTTCTTTTTTATGATCATCATTTTTGTCATCATGAAATTATGATTAGAAAATAATAGTTAGATTTGAACATTTTTTAGTGAATAGTCAGATTTGGGATAATAATATTTTTGACTTTTCATATAGATTAGGCCCCTTATCCACATTTATTAGAATCCATTTTTGTCTTTAGTGAACCCCAAAACTCTGATTTTGAAGCCCCATAATAGGATTCATAACTAAAAGTGCCCAAAATAACCTATGCGCCTTAAACCGCCTATCGCTATCTAGATTATGACTTTCAAAAAATGTACTCCCCCGTCCCTAATATATAGGCGGAGTTTAGGATTTTCATAGTCCCATTAGATAGGCGGAGTTCCAATTCCAAGAATATTTTTTTTCCATATATACCCGTATTTATGATGCATAGAAATCATACAAATATAAGGTGGAGAACATATATCTAGATTTATCTAACATTTGTATTGGGTAAGTAAAGGGTAAGTTAGGAAAATAAGAAAAAATTAATGAAAACTAGATTTTTTCTTATTCTAAGAGAATTTCTAAAAGAATTCTCATTCTCCGCCTATATAATAGGGACGGAGGGAGTACATCCTTGAACCGATGTTCTGGCCCCATCCCTAGTTACGGCTTGCCAAAGACTCCAGAGGTAGAGGAATAAGTATGCTAAGCATCATGCCAAGCAGCCAAGCAGGCAGCGTTGTAGAAACATCGGCAGACATAGTAAACTTCCAATTAAGCTTTACTTTTATTTGTCAAAAGGATTTCGTGATGCTTAAAGCAAGAAAATCAATAGCCATCAAAACAATTATGGTTTGTAGGAGAAGTTTCTTGGTCCCACTTTTATATGATCCTGGATGTGTGGCCCATTGCCAATACCGACTTCATGTTAAAAATAAAGTGGAAATTGGATAAATATAGGAAGGTTCGATTATGAGGAGAACGCAAACACTCACATCAAAATCAAATATGGGTGGTCACATGGTAACTACGTAGTTGTTGCAGTAGTAAGTGCAGTAACGTGAAGGCTCGCCGCATTCCAAAGGTCTCCTTACTGCGTTGAATTGGAGAAGGGACGATTTGGAAGAAAAGATGAGGTATATCGAAAAGACATGCTAAGTTTACGATTCACAATCCCAACTGAAATTCCCGCCTCTAATAAAAACCTCCCCAATATTGAGAACGCTGTTATAACCGTCCACTTCCCTCTCGGTAGGTTTTGTTGAAAAAGATGTCGGTAGGTGAAGCATCTCCACGAGGTATATTGTACTAAGATTTGCTTTTGTTTGGTTGCATCAGTCTCAAATATATAAATTGAAATCACTTTAATAATTTAGGAGTCTGTTAAAATTTTGTAAAGCAACTTACAGATTATATTCTCTTTTCAACTTTTTTTTTTCCCTATTCGGTACATTTAGGATTATATATAAAGAATATTTTGGCATGATAATTTGATTTATATCGAAAGAGAATAATAGCATATGTTTTGACAAAGGTCATATTGTGTTCAACTGGTTGTTATCTTTAGCTCTATTTTAACTTACTTATGTGATGATCTTTAGCTTCGGCCAAACAGCATTGGTTTCTGAAAAAAGTTAATAAAAGGCTAACTGCTTTTATAAGTTTGATCGTGGTTGAAGTATGCATTTCCACTAAATCCTGCTTTTGTTTGAATGGATGATAGTCATCTTAAGGCACATGACCTAATGAATCCACTGGAACTATTACTAACATGGTTACAAAATTGGGACAATTCAAGATCATTGGACCTTTCCAAAGTCTAAGAATAAAGATTTAGATAGCTAGATAAAATATTTTTTGAAAAGTAATTTTCTTTAATACAAGTCGGATGGGAGGATGTGACTAATTCAAAGGAACACACATTCCTCCAAATTGAGATTGAGTTCAGCTTTGTATTTGATTTGTCTTCAAATTAGTAATGAAGTGAGTCACTAAATAGAGACATAATGTGGTCATTTTCATAATCATGCAAGTTCAACTAATCAATCGACTCATATTATCCTTATCCAAATTTATAAATCTAGTTAAAGAAGATCAACTTCAACAATATTTCTAGTGAAATTGACTTGATCAATTTTATAATTAATATAGATTAGTTTCAAACTGTTAAAGTATAGTCTTATGGTTTTCAACAATAATTAATCTCATCCTCAGGCCAAGCATATACAAAGAGAAATGGGAATGGTAATATTATTGCTTGGATAGATTGGCTACTGCCTGTACATACGCTTATATAGTTGTTTACAACGATAATAAAGGAGAATGAAACTATACAAGGAAAGGACTTTATCTCTAATTATTTACAAGAATAATGTCGACATCTAAATCCTAAATAGACCAAGAGTTTCCTAAGAACTAAAATATTTTCTTGATATATCTCCATACCAAAAGATCTGATTGATCTTTTGTGTGTTCGTACAGCTAGCATTCTTGTATGCTGTGACAGCTTGTGCTTGCTTATATCCTGCGTGAGTATATGTGTAGCCCTGCGTGTGCCTGTCGTGTGTAGGAGACTTAATACCCCCCCCCAAGTTGGAACTGGTTGAGGAATCTCAAGCAGACCCAACTTGGCTAGTAGATGATTGAAAGTTTCAGCCCCAAGGGGCTTGGTAAAAATTTCTGCCACTTGATCGTTCTAGCTGGTGTTTTCACTTAGCTACAACTTAATTATAGCAAAATCCAACTACTATGACCCTTCTTTTTTCTTTTTTCTATTTCTTTTTTGGCAAAGAAGAAACTTATTTATTTATTATATCAGAGTCTGAAATATCAGTTACATAACCAAATTGACTATTAACTTGGGGATTATACCAAGTATTATCATTGACGGTATTCGAAACATTCAAAACACACGAACTAAGCTCGTACCACCGTTTTCATAGTTTGAATTTTCGAAGAATCCCCTTTTCGTGTCATCCTTTGAATTATTTCTGGTTCCACCATTGTTGCTTCTCCACCAAACATGATCATAGTTAATTCTTCTGCCTCCACTGTGAGTATCAACATTATCGAGATAAATTTGATCCGTTTCTTACGATCTGTCCTCTTTCCTACCATTATCCCTGATATCTTCATCTCTGTTAGTGTCTCTTGTCCTGTCTTCATTAAACTACTATGGCCCTTCGCTTAGCTTTAATATGGTGAATTTGTTTGGCTTCTCTTAGCTTTAATTGTTCCTCGTTCTAAGCTCACAGAAACTCCGCGCGAACATGGAACTTTATTTCCGCGTTTTGATTGACATTGAAACTAAGACGTTTAAGAAGAATATCGAAATTTCGTATCCAATTTTCACTTTTTAACCAATTTTTACTTTTGATATTAATCCTTTGACTCATTTTATTTACTAAAATCACTTTTTTCTTTATTATATCTCCTTTAAAAAAAAAAAAAAAGATAAAAAAAATAATTAACCCACAACAAATATTTATCTATATCAACCTGATAATATTTTTTTTCGAAAAAAAAAGGACGAAAATTTAGTTTCCGTCTTTATAGGATAAGTGATGGAAATCTCCCATAGTGAGGTGCACTTTCACTCTCATTTCGTTAAAATACATTTAAGTTATAGCTAAGCGAAGCACCCACTATAATGCTCGGCCTCATAGGTAAGGTTTAAAAACACTATTGTTAAAATAAGTAACCTGACTAGTTTGGGCATATCCCAACTATTTGGGGCCTATCACTAGCAGACAAAAACAAGTCATTATGAAGTAAACTCAAAAACCCCTTAACTAACTATTTTTTTCTTAATGGCTAATTTATCCATAATTAATTATTGTTAATTTGGTCGATTAATTGATGTTTAATCTTGTTAACTAAGAAATCAACTGATGTTAATTGATCATGAAAGCATGAATTTTTTTAGATTTTTTTGTAAAAGCATCAATGTGACGGACCGGAAAATTACGCCTTTGTCGCGTTGTCCCGCAGGCCATAACTCCCCCGGTGCGCCATGATGATTTTACGATCCGGGCCTTAGAACTAGGCAAATGCATGTCCATTTGCCCCTACAAACATGCTCGTGGAGCATGATGCGGCTAACTTAGCTTCCACACCGTTCCAAACTTACCCTTGTCCGCGAAAGGGTATAAGGCCAACTCTGTGTAGCTTAACAAATCTATGTAGCTTGATAGGAAGTATGAGCACCCACTTTCTGGCATGCAACTAAGCCTCATCAAGCTTGGCCATAATCATCTCTTGCATCGAGCTACCGAGCTTAGATGATATGAGGGGCCACGTGCTAGACAGGCAATGCTGCAACTCATTGCGGCTGCCTACACACCCTTCCCTACTCTAAAGGGATCAAGAAGAGACCGTAGTTCATCCTCGAAGGGACAGTAACTTAAGCCAACTAAATTGCAAGGCTATGGCCTAACAATAATGATAATGGCCTGGTCCGTATAGGCCGTTTCGTCAAAATGCACAACGATTATGCATTATCGGGTCCGCGACATGGCATAGTAATGCCTTCGCATCACATGCCCCATTGGAAAGGCTACGCAACTATAAATGAGCCTTAGGCATCATTTATACTCTTCCGGCTAAGCTATGAAGCTTACTTGGCGCATAGTCCGCATATGCACCTTCAACCAACTACCCCTCCTTATATATGTCTTAATGAAATTTCTACAAGTATGGAAAAGGGACAAAATTGACATGCCTGCTTCACTGTTCATGAGCAATGATAGATTACGTGTAATGATTGCGTATTCGCACCATGATTACGTGTAATGATTGCGTATTCGCACAATGATTACGTGTAATGATTGCGCATTAGCATAATGATTGCGTGTAATGATTACGCGTTAGCACAATGATTGCGTGTGATGATTGCGCAATGCTCGTTCGGCCAGCCCTCTCTGGCCTGATGCACAATGATTGTGTGATATTGGTTATAGGACAATAGCTTTCATAATGCGCAATGATTACGCTGCAAGCTCAAGGACACCTACCCAACTGGCCTAATGCATCATTTGATGCGAGATTTGGCTCTTGGACAAATGCCAAACACAATGCGCCATTTTGACACGGTATTTGCCTTAAGCCAATCTACCTCTTACCAACCAACAGAAGCTTAGTATAAAGCTTCATCTCGGGCCATGGCTCACCGTTTAGCATGCGCCATGCTAAAAATACGGGGTGTTACAATATTTACCCCTTTAAAGAATTTCGTCCCCGAAATTCAAAACAAAAGTTATTGTGGACAATTTCTTCGATTTGGTTTCCTGAACAAAAGTCTCATACCAGATGCTCAGAAATCACGCTTCTTCAGTTCATTATGGAACATCAATTAGGATTTCTGAGCAAACCTCCCATACCGCATACTCATGAATACAAAAAGAATCCACAACGTTTCCAAGAATATCGATTTGGCCAGTTGCCAACCGATATCTCAAACAGGTATCTTAAGGGGCGTCCCATACCACCATTCAGGAATCCCTAAAGTAATAGTCGGACAGTTGCCAACGTCAGAAATGGCCAATTGCCGAAGATAATAGTCGGCCTTGCCAACACAAAAAATGGCCAATTGCCAAGGTTAAAGGATGGCCGGTTGCCCAATTGATATCGGCCAGTTGCCGATTAAAAATTGGCCAGTTGCCAATGTTAAAGGATGGTCAGTTGCCAACCCACTATCGGCCAGTTGCCGATGATAAAGATTGCCAGTTGCCAACATCCGCGTAAAAGTTGGCCTACTCTCCAACTTTATTTCCTTTAGAAGGAACAATACTCGTTTGACGAGTCCACTCTGCATAAGTCCCTAGAGTTTTCTCGGAACTTGCTCTGATACCAACTGTGACGGACCTGAAAATTATTCCTTTGGCGCGTTTCCCCGCAGGCCATAACTCCCCCGGTGCGCCATGATGATGTTACGATCCGGGCCTTAGAACTAGGAAAATGCACATCCATTTACCCCTGCAAGCATGCTCGTGGAGCATGATGCAACTAACTTAGCTTCCACACTGTTCCAAACTTACCCTTGTCCGCGAAAGGGTATAAGGCCAAAAGTCCAACTCTGTGTAGCTTAAAAAATCTATGTAGCTTGATAGGAAGTATGAGAACCATCTTTCTGGCATGCAACTAAGCCTCATCAAGCTTGGCCACAATCATCTCTTGCATCGAGCTACCGAGCTTAGATGATATGAGGGGCCAACGTGATGGACCGACAATGCTGCAACTCATTGCGGATGCCTACGTACCCTTCCCTACTCTAAAGGGATCAAGCACAGACCGTAGTTCATCCTCGAAGGGACAGTAACTTTAGCCAACTAAATTGCAAGGTTGTGGTCTAGCAATAATGATAATGGTCTGGTCCGTATAGGCCGTTTCGTCAAAATGCACAACGATTATGCATTATCTGGTCCGCGACATGGCATAGTAATGCCTTCGCATCACGTGCCCCATAGGAAAGGCTACGCAACTATAAATGAGCCTTAGGCATATTTATACTCTTCCGACTAAGCTATTAAGCTTATTTGGCGCATAGTCCGCATATGAAGCTTCAACAAACTACCCCTCCCTATATATGTCTTAATGGAATTTATACAAGTATGAAAAGGGGACCAAATTGACATGCTTGCTTCACTGTTCATGAGCAATGATTGCGTATTCGCACCATGATTGCGTATTCGCACAATGATTGCGTGTAATGATTGCGCATTAGCATAATGATAGCATGTAATGATTACGCGTTAGTACAATGATTGCGTGTGATGATTGCGCAACACTCGTTCGGACAACCCTCTATGGCCTGATGCACAATGATTGTGCGATATTGGCTATAGGCCAATAGCTTTCATAATGTGCAATGATTACGCTGCAAGCTCAAGGCCACCAACCAAACTGGCCTAATGCATCATTTGATGCGAGATTTGGATCTTGGACAAATGCCAAACACAATGCGCCATTTTGACACGGTATTTGCCTTAAGCCAATCTACCTCTTACCAACCAACAGAAGCTTAGTATAAAGCTTCATCTCGGGCCATGACTCACCGTTTAGCATGCGCCATGCTAAAAACACGGGGTGTTACAATATTCACCCCTTTAAAGAATTTCTTCCCCGAAATTCAAAACAAAAGCTATTGTGGACAATTTCTTCGATTTGGATTCCTGAACAAAAGTCTCATACCAGATGCTCAGAAATCACGCTTCTTCAGTTCGTTATGGAACATCAATTAGGATTTTCTGAGCAAACGTCCCATACCGCATACTCATGAATCCAAAAAGAATCCACAACGTTACCAAGAATATCGAGTTTGCCAGTTGCCAATGTTAAAGGATGGCCAGTTGCCAACCAACTATCGGCCAGTTGCCGATGATAAAGATGGCCAGTTTCCAACATCCGCGCAAAAGTTGACCTACTTTCAACCTTTATTTCCTTTAGAAGGAACAATACTCGTTTGACGAGTCTACTCCGCACAAGTCCTTAGAGTTTTCTCGGAACTTGCTCTGATACCAACTGTGACGGACCGGAAAATTACGCCTTTTGCGTGTTTCCCCGCAGGCCATAAATCCCCCGGTACGCCATGATGATGTTACGATCCGGGCCTTAGAACTAGGCAAATGCACGTCCATTTCCCCCCTGCAAGCATGCTCGTGGAGCATGATGCAGCTAACTTAGCTTCCACACCGTTCTAAACTTACCCTTGTCCGAGAAAGGGTATAAGGCCAACTCTGTGTAGCTTAACAAATCTATGTAGCTTGATAGGAAGTATGAGCACCCACTTTCTGGCATGCAACTAAGCCTTATCAATCTTGGCCACAATCATCTCTTGCATCGAGTTACCGAGCTCAGATGATATGAGGGGCCAACGTGCTGGACCGGAAATGCTGCAACTCATTGCGGCTGCCTATGTACCCTTCCCTACTCTAAAGGGATCAAGCACAGATAGTAGTTCTTCCTCGAAGGGACAGTAACTTAAGCCAACTAAATTGCAAGGTTGTGGCCTAGCAATAATGATAATGGCCTGGTCCGCATAGGCCGTTTCGTCAAAATGCACAACGATTATGCATTATCGGGTCCGCGGTATGGCATAGTAATGCCTTCGCATCACATGCCCCATTGGAAAGGCTACACAACTATAAATTAGCCTTAGGAATCATTTATACTCTTCCGGCTAAGCTATGAAGCTTACTTGGCGCATAGTCCGCATATGCACCTTCAACCAACTACGCCTCCCTATATATGTCTTAATGGAATTTCTACAAGTATGGAAAGGGGACCAAATTGACATGTCTGCTTCACTGTTCATGAGCAATGATTGCGTATTCGCACCATTATTGCGTGTAATGATTGTTATTCGCACAATGATTGCGTGTAATGATTGCGCATTAGCATAATGATAGCGTGTAATGATTACGCGTTAGTACAATGATTGCGTGTGATGATTGCGTGTGATGATTGCGCAACACTCGTTCGGACAGCCCTCTATGGCCTGATGCACAATGATTGTGCGATATTGGCTATAGGCCAATAGCTTTCATAATGTGCAATGATTACGCTGCAAGCTCAAGGCCACCAACCAAACTGGCCTAATGCATCATTTGATGCGAGATTTGGATCTTGGACAAATGCCAAACACAATGCGCCATTTTGACACGGTATTTGCCTTAAGCCAATCTACCTCTTACCAACCAACGAAAGCTTTGGATGAAGCTTCATCTCGGGCCATGGCGCACCGTTTAGCATGCGCCATGCTAAAAACACGAGGTGTTACAATCAAGCAAGAATTGGTGGATGTTCATGCACTCGTGGACCGATTCTGGGTTTATATTTTTCATTCACGAAGAACACCTAGAATCAGTGGATATGCTTATTAAACTGACTATTTGTAGAATTAGTGGTTATGGATGCACATTTAAACCGATTGTGTTGCACTTTCATAAAGAAAATATTCATTCATTGGATTGGGGAATCAACACATTACATAGTTTATGATATTAGCGCATTACATATGATAATTTAATATGTGCATTCTTGAGTCTTGTACATTAATATATTGTCAGTGAACCTCCAAGTATGTTTGTACAACATCTCGTATTCTTTCGCGTGCATGAACATTCTTTCCTCGTTTCGTATATGCCATAGGCTATTAAATCTTTCGAGCTGAAATTAAATGAATAACACGTAAGAAGGGGGAAAATGACATGATGAGATAGGTATAACCATATCGAATCGCTCACTTTTTCACTAAGAGGAGCTTGTGGATGATGGTCGTTCACCATTTTTCTAAGTTTACAGAACTCTCGGATATCCCTTTTGATTATGCGAGTTGAAACGCTAAGTCTCTTCTTCTTCAATTTTGGGATTATCGGTGCGCCCAAAATAGGATTCTTTGACTCTCTTCCAAAACGCTTAATAAAGTTGATTTCGATGTTTGTGGAAGACGAGAATGAATGATTTCACGAGATCTATATCTTCTTCCGGCTCCCATGTCATTTTCTAAGATCTATTTGAGTAGTGGATGAAGTAGCAGGAGTGGCTCAAAGTTGCAAGTTTCGGACAAAATGTGCTTGGGAAAAAGGTTGTCTTTATATAGATGAACACTCAACGGCTAGTTATTTTTGAAATCAGTTCCAACAATGGTAGGTAACAATTTCCACATAGATTGATTGTAGCCTGGCAAAGTCTCATAATAATTATCTTGCTACAAATGGTAGGTAACAATATCCACATAGACCGACTCTAGACCGAAAAACACATAGAAAAAAATGGTATTTGTACTTAAACGAATCGATCCATAGGATTTCCCATCGACCGATTCCGCAAGCCTGTCAAAATTGTGGAAATTTTGAAACCGATTCTAAAACCCTAGCAAACTTATGTCCTGGTGAAAATCTACAATCGGTCTTTATGAATGTAAACATCCACGGGTTGTGTCGTAAAAAATAGCCAGAATTCCTGCATTTTTGGCCCAAATTGAGGTTCTTTTGTCACTCTTAGGCAAACACGACGATTTTAAAACCAACCAATTCGTTCATTCATAAACTAATAAACATAACATAGCATGACTTAATTCGAACAACAAAAATAAGTTAAGGACATAAGTTTTGACATCTATAGTTAAAGAGATAAGTTTGGAAAACAAGAATCCATGCATTTTCCATCTTCATCAATATCAACATCCCCAAAAAGAGCATGCTTACGACCACGACGACCTTGTTTAGCAGGTCATTATTCTCCGGTGCTTGACTCATCTGACCACTCCATGTCGATTTGGTTTTCCTCATTGGTTTTGTCTCCACCGCTTCCCTGAAAGATGCACCAGCATTTTGATCTTCTAGACGGTTCGATTCTTCAATCTTCCTTTTATTTTCCTCAAATTTTATTCCTTTCCCTACACATGCTCTTGCTTGCTTTATCCAAAACCCAATTCGTATTTTATGTTTTCATTTCAAACAACAAATATCTAACAAATCATGTCAAAACCATCAACATAACCATAAAGGAGTAACAATACGAACCAAACATCGAGAGATATATCTCGGTCCTTTATGAAAGTCCTCTCCTGTCTTCGTACCAACACGAGTGTGCAAACCTTGAGGTGCCAAGGCATGTAATATGGAGATTCCTCATATCTGTATTTGGATATCCATCCACCGCATTGATGTTTTACCCCCTACCTTACCAATCTCATTAGATGCTAGTAAAGGTTTGTGAAAACCTCAATATCGTTATCAAGATACTTATATTTGCTCATATCCAATTTAAACTTGGAATGGTTAGATCTTGGGATATCTTGTACACCATCATATTGTCTCGACACTCTCATTGGATTGTACATTACGTATCCTTTGGGGTAAAAAGAGGTCAATAATAACATTGTTCCTACCTTTTCTAAATAAAAAAAACATTGTTCCTCGCACCCAACCATCCTTGTTTCAGCAAATGCCAACTTGTAAGGGTGAAAGACAACATCTTTCATCACCAAGTTGTCCAATTGGCGTCTCAAGTCAGAAATTCCTTATCTTGACTCTTCGCCTTACCAAAGATCGTGGGTTAGAAGAAAGCTAGAGCTAGCTCATCAGATTTAGGCTCAACCTTAACCTCTACAATATTCTTAAAAAGCAGCGAATGAGTATCGGTCTTCATAACAAGCATCATCCCAAATCTCTCTCACATGGGCCTTTTTGCTAATTGTTGACAAATATAACCTAAACTTGTTTTTGGTTTTCTTTTATATGCAAGGATATTTTGGTAAAAAAAAGACTCAAAAAGGTCTTGGGTAATTTTAGTATGGGCATGTGGGGTCACATGCCCTATAAATTTTTTAAACAAGATTAACACCAAAGAATTGCTAATATTTATAGGCTAAAACCATTTTTGGACCCCACAAAATTTTGACAATAAATAGATATATATATCTTTCTAATGTAGTTTCAAAAATATATCTCATCCGGGAAAACATACTTAAACCTAACGGATTCTAACATATTTCATTTCCTATTTTTTACAGAAAACCGAAATTAGAAGGTGTTTTTCGATTAGTATCAATTTCCTGTTTGAATGAACCTTATAGAATTTTAACTTAGTTCCATATGGTGTGCAAAAGTTTCTTATGTTACACTATTAGTTATAATCTTCAAGAATAAGACGCGTTCTTATGAAATTATTTCTAGGTTCGCCAATGCTCTTAGGATTTTTAACAATAATTCTAGGTCTACTTCGGGAAAATCTTAAAATTTACACCGATGGTCACAGATGTTGTGATTGTACCCACTTTACACTTTTATGATCGGAATGGCAAAGCAACACGATTCATAATGAGGGATAACAAATCCCTGAAAGGGATACCAATACAGAAAATATCCAACGGTCAGAATTGCATTATATTTATATGGAACGGTATGTTCCGCAGAAATTCAGTATCTTAATTACCACACAATCATTTTTTCGGGAGCCTTCACGGGATAAAATGTAGGAAATATGTACTAAGTTGGCCACTTAAGTTTATTTCCAAGGATGAATGAGAATTGGGTTTAGTTAGAAACATACCGGAAAAATCAGTTAGAGAAACTGATTAGTATGGTTCATGTTGTTAGGCAACAATCATGACTGTTTGGATGAATAAATGTGTCCCGGGTGAAAGGTCGCAAAGGATTCACCAAACGTTGCCTTAGTTAAAATACAAACCCACCTCTTTCTTCCGGTACAGATACACAAAAGAAAAAGAAAACCAGAAAAAACCTTGAACTTTCTTTGCAATTTTTCATTGAATAAATTTCCAGTGTCCGTAAGAGAGTTTGTGCTACAAAATTCCACGTTCAGTGTTATCGAAGTGTTGCGAAATACATCGAGGTATTGTTGAATGTTGGAGACATATGCCATTAACCTGTAACAACATTATATACAGGGCATCAAATGTCTTAAGAAAAGAGATTACTAGCCTCAATACACCCATTTGATCATTTGCTTTATTGAATTCTCTTTGTCAAGGTGCACACTTTTCATCTCTACTTGTTTTAATTTTGTTTGATAAAGTTCACTTCTACAGGGTGTTTAGAATTGATTTCTGGAGATAGTTTGACTGTGTGTGATTGTATCATTATTATTGCGACTTAGTACCTTGCTTTGAATCTGTGTTGAAACATTGGAAGAGATCACAAGTACGAAGGTTCCTAACTGTATGTTCTGTCTGCTTTGATCACAAACTGTTTGTGTTAGTGCCTAGGAGAACTTTATTAAATTGATACATATCGCTATATTGGCATCATTTGTTTTCAATAGTACTGGGAACAGGGACCAAGATAGATATAGTTTCCAACATAAAAAAACAACGCGCAATTGGGGATATGATAACAGGACAAAATAGAGATTTAAATAGTAAATCAGAGTTACCCCCTATCCATGTATTTTAACTACTTTACTCCTCACTAATCATTTTAGTGGTTAATTATAATTAGGTAAGTTAATAGATTAGTTTGATAATAATTAGTATAAATCATAATCACTTTACTTGGGTGAGAGTAGAAGGAAACTTTTTGAGGTAATAGGAATTTGGTTAAAATGAGTACTCCCAACATACAAAATGCCGACAAAATCAATGCCGACAAATGTTACAAAATATACAGAAAATGGATACTCCCAACTTACAGTGCCGGCATTGTAAGTTATTTATCGAGCACGTCGGTACCATTTTTCGGCATGGTCTTCATCACTTCCGGCATGGTCTTCATCACTGATACAATGCCGGCGATGTAAAAAAAATCACTTCCGGCAGGCATGGTCTTCATCACTAATACAATAACGGCGATGTAAAAAAAAATCATTTTTGAAGTGAGGAACCGGCAGCGAAGGAAAAGAGAATTTGAAAGGGATCACTGGGGAATATTTAGGTTAGATTTAGATTTTATTTGTTTTAAAGGGTATTTTAGTATTTACGCCCATAAAAAACACCCCTTAATAGAAACTATTGGATGGGGATATTAATTCATATCCCCCAATTAGTTTTCGTATCCCCAACGCGCGTTCCAAAAAAAATCATGTTACTGATTTTTTTGAAAGGCGGAAGATGGAAAGGAAACAAAAATAAAATAACATAAAACAAGTCTATAAGTCTATGTTAGTGAAGCAAAAGAGAATAAGTCTAGAACAAAAACACTGTTATTAAAAAAAAAGGGATTTTGCGTTTCCCCCTGAAAAAAGATAGCTAATTTGCAATACCCCCTAGAGATTGATAATAGGCAAAACCCCCTTTAACTTGGATGTGCCGTAACCGAGCAGTTTAGTACAGCACGTGCAGTTCACATGCGTGTCAGAAAAAAATATCTGAAAATTAAAACCCAAAATTACCCTTTAGAAAATCAACGGTTTATACTAGATTTGGGATTAGATTTGTTACACGTACCCTAATCTCACCTAACTGATTAGATAAGAGGCGGGAGAAAAACCATTCAATTCTCTTCCATTTCACTGACATTTCGAGAGACAGAGACAAAAATACTTTTCTCTTCGATTCCACCCTTCTTTCTACAAATCTTAATCAGAGAAAGAGATAGAGAAGAAGATCAAGGAAAGAACAGTGGGTTTTGAAGAAGGGTTTGGACATGCAATTCCCTAAGAAGTTGTAAGTTTTTTTCTTTCGATTCTGTGTTAGGGTTTATTCGATTATGTGTTAGGGTTTGTTTGATTTTGGGTTTTTGTTCTTTGGGTTGTTAATAATGGTTATGATTATGATATATCTCAGTTTGATTATAAAAAATGTAATATTTTTTCTTCCGATTATATTTTAGGGTTTTATCGATTTTGGTTAGGGTTTGTTTGATTTTTTGTTTTTTGTTACTTGGGTAGTTAATAATGGTTATTATCATGATAGATTCGAAGTTATTTTCAACTTTTGTTGTTACTATGTTTTCTAAAAAATTAGGGTTTCAACTATTTTTTTTAACTGTTGATTATGTGCTTCTATTATGATTAGTATACTTTCGATTGATGTGTAGTTAGTTGTTGGAAATATAAAGTCATTCTTTTTGATGTTATTGTTTTGATAATGAAACTGAAATTTTCATCTTGTGTTTGTGTATGTTTGTAGTGCTAGTAAAGATTATGGTTTGAAAGATCCGGTGATTCATTATGGTGGACGTTGGCCACCTGACCAACCAATTGGGGGTTTGCACTTCTTCGACTATATGAATGGCCGTGAATTTCGTTATAAGAATTTTGATGGTAACTGTTTGAGTATGATAGATCTTATTGCTGGTATGGGAGACAGGTTGAATGGTCTGGGAGGGGTGATTACTTTTCAATATTTGGATGGTGGTTTTTTATTGGACATAGATGATGAACCATACTTGCTGAGGTTTTGGACTGATTCAGATCAAGAAGAAGGCATTCCTGAAGTACATTTGTTTATGATTCATGCTGATCCTATAAGTCAAGATGTGGGGGTGGGTGTTCAGCCGTATGTTCCGCGAGTGGTGTCTGAAGTTGATGTTGTTGGTCCCTCAACACAGTCTCAGAGTGAAGGACCAGTAATTGTTGATATTGATGACTATGATGATGTGGTGGTCCCTGAGCAGCCACATGAGCAGACGAGTCAGCAGCCACATGAGCAGACAAGTCAGCAGCCACATGAGCAGGTGAGTCAGCAGCCACCAGATACACCTAGAAGGAACTTGTTTGGTTCAAAGAAAGTGGCTTCTATGAAACTTACACCACAGAAAAGAGCTACTGTGGATGATAACAGTACAGCTGAACCTGTAAGTAAGAAGAAGACATCAAATGGTGATGAGTTGGATGAATTAAATGATGAAGGGTTTGATGATGAAGAATGGGATGTACTTTGTGCACTAATCTGGATTATCATGACATTCATGATTTACCAGTTGAAGATGATTACCACAGTAGTCAGTCACTTAGTTCAGATAGTGAACCAGATAAAGAATCTGACTGTGAAACTGACTTAGATGAAGAAGAAGAGACAGTTGAGCCATATAGATATGGAGAATATAGGAAGGTTGCAGACAAGTATGATGATATGTATGCATATAAAGAAAGTGAAGACCATATGCCATGGACATGTGAGACAGATGAACTAGCAATTGGTATGACTTGGCCAACTATGAAAGAGTACAAGGCATTTGTGACAAGGTTTTGTATAGCCAATACCATGGAAATTACAAAGACAAAGGATGACAATGACAGATTAAGGTGCAGGTGCAAAGACCCCAAATGTTCATTCAGACTTAATGGAAATCTGTAAGTGAACTTATACATGTGTTATTGTCTTATTTCATACATGCATAGTATTTGTGTTTCTAATATATGTTGTTAATGTGTGCAGGCAAAAAGATGGAAGCACAATCAAGGTCACTAAGTATGTGCATACACACACTTGTGTAAACAGGGATATGTCTAAGAAGAACAAATTGGCCAATTCAACTTGGATTGCTTCAGTAATAGAACAGGATGTAAGAAATGATGGTTATAGTTTAAATCAAAGGAAGATAAAGGAAAAGATTATGGACTTGCATGGAGTGCCTGTGAAGTATTGGGTGTGTTGGAAGGCTCTTTGCAAGGCACTAAGCAATGTGTATGGTTCATATGAAGATGGTTATAAGTTCTCACCTGAAGTGTGCAGGCAGATTGTGTCCAAGAATCCAAACAATATTGGAGAGGTTACTGTTGATGCTGATAATAACTTTAAATCATGTTGCCTTGCATTTGATTCATACCTGACAGGCTTCAAAGATGGATGCAGACCTTTTGTTGGTTTTGATGGGTCCCATCTTAAAGGAAAGTGTGGTGGTGTCATGCTCTCAGCAGTTGCACTTGATGGTAATAATGGTATGTACCCCTTAGCTATTTACATTTGTGATGTAGAGAATAAGGTCAATTGGATTGCATTTATGGAAATCATTGCAGCAAGATTGAATGCACATCCTATGCAATTGACTTTCATTTCAGACAGACAAAAAGGTCTTATACCAGCAATACAACAAGTTTTTCCCACAGTTAGACATAGGTTTTGCTTTAGACACATCTTTGATAACTTTAAGATGACACACAAAGGCAAACACATGAAAAGACTAGCTTGGGGAGCATCAAAATCTTATAGAGCTGTTGACCACAAGAAAGCAATGGATCAAATGGAAAAGGATAACAAGAGGGCACATGACTGGTTTAACGATGTGCCGACACATACTTGGGCTAGGTCAACATTTGATTTGACTTCCAAATGTGAGCATGTAACAAATAATTTCACTGAAGCATTTAACAGTTGGATGCTAGATGTTAGGTGTCAGCCTTTGCACAGATTGTTGGAAGGCTTCAATTTAAAGGTCATGGGATTGATGTTTGAGAGGAAGATGAAATGTTTGGAGTGGGAGAGAGAGGGCAGGATATTGGTGCCAAGGGCAGAGAGAATTATGAATAATAGAATTTCCAAAAAGAATAGATACAAATTATTTGGACAAAGTGAGTTTGAATGGTGTGTCCAAAGCCGCATGAGTGGAAGTAAGTGGGATGTTAGTTTAACTGAAAAATCATGCAGTTGTGTTTGGGACATTACTGGCATTCCATGTGTCCATGCAGTTGCAGTAGGAATACATTTGAGGGCTAATCTGAATAGGTAATATTCTACCATTATGATTTCCTGTGTCTCTTTTATTTGTTTCATTTGTCAAAAGTAACCTTTGACATACATTTCATTTTTACAGTATGGTTGATGACTTGCACAAGGTTTCCAGTTATAAAAAAGCTTATGTCGGTAAGGTTAAGGCATGTGCAAGTGAAGAGAATTGGCTTGAGGTAATATTCTACCATCTCTTTACTATTTTCAATATGTGGCAAATGCTTGTGTTCTAATATATCTTTCTACGCAGCATGAAATGAGGCCCAACAAACCTAAATACAAGAGAAAGGTTGGTAGACCACAACTGAATAGGATTAGGTATAACGTTGAAGGAAGACCAAACCCTGAAAAAGGCAAGAGAAGTTGTAGTGGTTGTGGTTCAAGTGCCCACAATGTCAGAAGATGCCCTACAAAGAATGTACCATCTACAAGTGCTAGAGGAAGGGGCAGAGGCAGAGGTAGGGTCTAAGGAAGAGGCAGAGGCGATACTGAACCTGCTGGCAGGTATATTTTGCTTCTCTATTTATACTTGCATTCTTAAACACTTCTTGTTAGATTATTGATGTTGTTGTTGGATCTTTAGGGGCAGTGGAGCAGGATCTTCACAAGGAATGGGAAGAGGCACACCACCTGCTCAACAAAATGGAAGAGGTGCTGCTAGAGGAAGAGGTGCAGCTGCAGCAAGACCTGTCCCTCCTCCTTATAAAAGTATTGGTGGAGCTGGAAGAGCAGCAACAGCAGCAAATTTCCACAGCCAAAATGGATTTAGAGCAGATGGAATGAGGGCAACTTTTAGACCCCCATCGCAGACCTTCAAACCAGCTTGGAGGCGTTAAGTGCATATACATGTTTGTGTGTGTGCTCTCTTTTTTGATGTGCATGCATGCAATATTTTGTACAGAGATTATACTTTGATCTAGCTTATCATTGTGCAAGGCAGTTGTTATTTTTTTGTACAAAGATGTTATTCTGTGAAGGCTGTGTGTAGGGAAAACTATTTTAATACTCTATGTTATGTGTTATGGCCATATATGGTCTTTGTTAGGCTCAGTTAGCCACTTTACTTTCTTGTTTGGACATGATGCTACTTTAGTTCCAGAAATTGATTTATCACATTTCAGTTCTACTTGCTTGTGATAAATCAGCTGACTTGTTTATGTGGAGGTTTGGTGAAATCAGAGAATGGATTTCAACCAGCTGACTTGTTTGAGCAGCTGACTTGTGATAAATCAGCTGACTTGTTTGAGCAGAGATAACAGGGAGGGAGATGTCCATTGAACGGTCAAATTTTTTGGGGGGTTAAGAATGCACCACGTGTCCAGGGGCAAGTATGTCTTTTGACAATTTCAGATATTTTTTCTGACACGCATGTGAAATGCACGTGCTGTACTAAACTGCTCAGTTACAGCACATCCAAGCTAAAGGGGTTTTGCCTATTATCAATCTCTAGGGGGAGTATTGCAAATTAGCTATCTTTTTTTAGAGGGAAACGCAAAATCCCCCTTAAAAAAATTAAAAAAATCATGCTTAAATTAAATTTTGACTGCAATAGGTGTAATTTATATTACCTCCCCTGGTGAAGATCATAATTTGAGTTACCTCCCCTACAAAGATTAAATTAGCATAACCTTTTCTCGTCAAGAATTCCTTCCAAAGGCAGTTAGCTGAGTCACCAGCTGTATACAGCTGGACAAAACTGAACACGTGGTACTTAGCTTCCTAAAATACCCTCATCTTCGTCATTTTTCTTCTTCCATGTAAGAATCCTAACAAACATCTCCACTCCCTGATGTTGTATCTTGGCTCAAATTGAACAGAAGCAACATCTTGTAAAGCAGAGAACAACAACTACGCCTACAAAGATTCCATCTCCTACACATATTCAATCAACTCAGCCTACACAGATTCAATCATACGCAAACCATTCTCAGATTCAATCTCCTACACAGATTGAACCCATCAATTGTTCTCTGTTGAACTCAAATACACCTCATACCTATGAAAATCAACAGAAACAATATCTTCAATTGTTGTTACAGATCGAAACCCTAATTTCATTTACATATTCAATCACCACCATCACAACACAGAAAACTTGATTCAAAGTGAACCCATGTCTTGATTCACTCTCTGCAGCGTCTCTATCTCAATTTCATCTCTGAATCTATCAATTACCCTTGATTATCACCAACAGCAACACCCGTTCTTCAATTACCCTTGATTATCACCAACAACAAAAGGGGTATGTCGAATTTAGGGGTTTGGTTTACTCGAGAATCTAAATTTAGGGGTTTATATTGTATTGGAGGAGAAGATGACAGGGTTTTGTTGTGAATCGAAGAACTGAAATCGAATTGAGGGGGAAGAGGAATTGCTACTGCCGATTGCAAACATGGGTTTTGCTGAAATACTTGAAATCAAATAGGTGTTGGATTGAATTTCAGAAACTAGAAATTGGGTTGTTGCTGTAATTCATAGAGAAGATAGATTATTTTCGAGCTGCAGTTGGTGATGGGAACTAGTGGTGTTCCTTAAGATCTGATGATGAAGGTGGTTATGAATCTGTTGAATCTGAGAATAGCAGTGTGAAATTGTGAAGCTGCTGCCGTCAATAGGAAGATTGAATAGGGTTGTTGCAGTAGCAGAATGATTGAACTTCTTGGATGTATGATTATCTTGGTGTTACTGAAACTGGATCGAACTCTAACATCATTCGCTGCTGCTGCAAGTGAAATTTAGAACATATCTCATGTAGAAAATGAGGCTAATGTTGTCATTTCATTTAACTCATAATGGATCTGCCACGCGTACACGTCTTGCATGGCAAATAACAGAATCTTTGGACGAAATTCTTGACGAGAGGAGGTTATGCTAATTTAATCTTTGTAGGGGAGGTAACTCAAATTATGATCTTCACCGGGGGAGGTAACTCAAATTACCCCTTTATTTTTTTTTAAATTTTTTTAAAAGAAGAACAGTGATATTCTTTTGGGCGAATCCAGCCTCTTAGTTAATGTCAAACCATCAAAATGAAAAATCTAGGAAGCCAGATACTTCGAATTTCTAATCCATTTGTAAATTGTAATGGATTTCGAATCTTAATTGCTAATTTGCATGTATCAATACTCAAAATGTTCTACTAGGGAAACATATGCGAGTGATTATTAGCTATCAGACACTCTGATGGCCGGCGAGTGATAATTAGCTATCAAACACTCTGATGGCCGGCTTATATTGGATAATGCCGTAAGCGTATATCACATTAGGATGTAACCTGAAGGTTCACATCAGTCTAGTGGAATCATTGATATGGCTGCAATAAATTCCTTTGGTTAGGTACACTTTTTTGGAGTTTGGAACTTGGAAGTTATGTGTTAGTTGATGAAATAACTGGTAACCGAAACAGAAGTTAAGGATATGCCACGTATAGTCAAACCGTATTTTGGATTTAAAGGAGAAGGTCGGTCTTACAGTTACTATGTGGGCCCCCCGTTTCTCGTGGGATTGGGATAGAAAGGATAGATGCCCCATTTATAATGTTGGACTGTGATGGTGAGTGCAAGAATGACTACTAGTCTACTACACGTGATGGACGTAAAGAAAACGGAGTTTCTATTCAAAGTAGGATACTCCCACGCTATTTAGAGCATTTTTTTATCTACCGACATCACAATCAACTACTAGATAGACGGATGGTCGTAATGATATCGGTTAGAACACTTGATAATTAAAGAAATTATCTATAAACAAGCACTATGATGCGCAATGCATAATTACTTATAATGCATAATTGTACAGCTTCAATTAATGTCGAACTAAACTCGTTTTACAGGTTAACATCAATTGAATCTATAAAATTTCATATTCAATCTGTTGGCAACAAATATAAATCACGTTCGGATGGAAGGAATGCAATAGAACCAATATTGAACAGAAAACAAGCCCTTCATATTTCGTGCAAAAAAGCGTGGCACACCTTCAACATCCAAAGCCAAAGGGTAGTTTTTTCTCTAAGCTTCAAGTGAGAAGAAGAAGAGGAGAAAGAGAAGTGAAGCGAAAGCGCCATCTGTGTTCTGTATAGTGCATACTTTAAATCCCCAGACCGGATATTCCACAGTCCCTAACTGGCCAGGTCAAGGTCAAACTTTGACTGGAGGCCAGCAACAACAGTATTTAGACAGATGGAGAGGGCCAAGGCTTGCTCCTATAAGTGAGTAAAAAGTGGAAAAAAAGCCCAAAACAACACAGTATTTAAACACACCAGCAAGAAAACCTAAGCCAACAGTTGACGATAATTATAAGGAAAGTTGATGAACGTGAACAGATTTATATATGTACAAAAGAGTAGATATATAACAGTTTCACTGACAAGCTCTAGTGCTCTCACCAACATAAGGCAGGAGATATAATACATGACCAGAAAACAGACTTCACAGTATCCCTGACTTTGTAACCGCAGTGTTTGTAACATGAAATAACCTATGCTCTACAGAAAAAAGTTTAAAGAGAAAACCAGAACATTAAACTATCAATTCATTTGCAGAAGTTTTTCATTGACTCGTTATACATTCTGGGATTGTCTGACCTCATCACCTCGAAAGGTTTCACGTTTATATATAATCCGGATCTCCGAAAGGTGCTAGATCAGGATGTGGTCCGGAAGGCCTCCTTGGGTTCCTAAACAGGTTTTCAAAAATAAGAAGTCAGTAAGCTAGAAGCTTATAGGACACCAAAAATTAAACGATACATGTAATGAGCAGGAAGAAAATCATACCCTCCAAAACGATTAGGTTCGAATCCTGGAACTTCAGGAGGACCATAGGGGTCAAACCGTGCACCTGGTGGAATCCCACTGTTTCAAAGAAATGCTTGACATTAGAATCTCTACTTATCAAATAATCATGTTGTTTAATAAAAAGACTAGAGGGGAGAATTTACTCACAGAGGGCCAAGAAGATCAGGACGATCAGGATGTCCACCAGCAGGGCGAAACCAGCGTGGATCATTTGGTCCTGTCCATAAGAAATAATGTGAGCCAAACAGGAGATATAATCATGCCAAAAAGTTAAAATTAAAATAGACCGTCTAACAGACCTATAAGCATGGGGCCACCACCAATATCTGGATGCCTGATATGAATATATACGAAAATAGTTAGATATAGAACTGCATGTTATTCTTTTAACTGATAAACAACTGGAAAGTGAACACTAAAACGTAGATGTTCAGATGTAGATTAGAACCTGGGGTAGAATCCAGCTCCAGGACCGGGTAAACGATCATCGAATATACCAGGAGCAACAGGAGGGACAATATACCCAGCACGATCATCGACAATACCAGAAGCAACAGGAGGGACAGTAGAACTAGCAGATCAAGCAATAAAATACAGTTCAATGTTACACATTATGGCTTAAAAAGATAAAACCTAATCTATCCCATTCTGAACTGCTTAAACACCAAGTCAAATACAGCTTGCCTGTCACAGTTAACTGTGCCTACATGTATTTTGTCCCAACGATGAATGAGTTAAGTCTGGCATATATGTACACCCAATAATCCTTTAGAGCTTCTCACTGATATCATTAGTGCAATTGTTATGTGGATACGGGTTTTCGTGGATGGTCTACCATCAAGATCATTCGTATACACTTGATACATATTTCACTTGCTGGATAAATCATTTGGGATTAATTTTATCCTCTGATTGACAAGTGGTTAAAGTATAAAGCTTCATGTTAGTGACACGTCCAATAGGTGTCACAGCTTTGTTTAGCACGTCATGTACAATCAAGTCTATAAATAGACCCTTGATATATACGGTATCCATATTCTTTGAAAACAATTACAGAAACTAATAAAACTCCCTCTCCACACGAGTATGTTACAACAGCTTTAATTAGACCATTTATGTACCAGCCAACATGATATGTATTATAAACAGATAAACCATGTCATATGTATTCACTAAAGCTTAATCGAGCCTTGTATGGTTTGAAATGATATTCTAGACAAATTGGGTGCAATAGTCTAAGTGAAATCTTACAAATATTGGGATATGTGAACAATCTTAGATGCCCATGAGTTAGCATTAGAAAGCAAACTCTGAATTTGCTAGACTTGACGAGACAACATGATATGTTAGTAGTATTAGTGACTCAGTGGAATTAGTTTAGCTAATACGTACACTACTACTAGTTTTGTGAGATTAGCTAATATGTACTACTACTTTTGTAAGAGTAATCAGCTATTTATGAATTCTCAACTCAACACTTTTTTAAAACTTTTGTGAAAAAAACTTCTAGTTATTTATATTTAGTCACTATACAAAAAATTATCACAACATTTAACCAGTAAAAACCATGGCAGGTACGCTTAAATCATGGTTGTCCGTAACTACCATTCTGCGGCAAGGCTGCATAAACATAAAGAAAGAAAGAATTGTATTTCTGATGACATACCTTGGAGGGGATGATGAACTATTCCCAGTCGGTTTGGGTGTATCTTCAAGCTTACTCAATATCTCCAGATTCAACTTCTTTACAAGCTCATCGAAATCCTTAAACTGGCTAGCAAAATTTGTCCTTTCGTCTCCTCCATTGTAATCATTAACACTATTAAAGAATCCACAAAATCACATAAGACAGATGAAAATCAACAAACTAGGGCAACATCTAGAACTTGATTAACTGAACTTCATTAGTAACGAAAATTGAAAAGAAACGAAAGAGCATTTACTTAATTTGAAGACTGAGAGGTTCCTTATCTGGGTATTTACTACTCATAGAATCAATCACCAAGAAATCCCCAATGACCAAGCACTTAACTAATACTGTATACTTCACACCCTTATCAGTGTTCAAGTAGACAAAACCATATGAATCCTCACTCTGATTCCACCCCTCAATCCCAACCTCATCTGTGATCATTAAAAAAAAAAAACCTAATTCAAACCTTAAATTTCAATTTACCCAAAACCCTACATAGATGGATAGAGAGATACATACCTGAAGGTGGAGAAGTCAGAATAGTATCAGAAAAAGCTTGCGATCCCGTCGCAGTTAGAAGATACCCAGCATTCAAGAACATCGCGTGTACTGCAAACGCAACTTTGTCATGAGCATTACGAAAATTCGGCCGCGTAGCTCTGATTACAGCCATAACACCTTCTCCAGAGGCCATTGGTGCTCGAACTTTCTATGAATTTGAAGTCTTTTACAGTTTGACACTTCTGATAAGAAATTTTGATCTCTTTGAAACCCTAATTTAGGTTTGTTAGATTTCACAGCGGAGCTTTTTTTAGTCGATTCAGATTTCAGACAACTTACGCGAGTGTACTACCCGTCAACTATTTAAGGGTCAAAGTGTCAAACTGTAGACTGAGCACTCCACCCCGCATCTGAAATTTGGCGGGGACACCCGATCCACCTTTTGGTGGATTAAAAGCGGATTGAGTTTGCTCAAACTAGGAATTACTGGTTAATCCAGTATAGAAGAACCGATTACTGTGTAGTCCATCACCAAAAAAATATTATTCGCTGGTCCAAAAACATAATTTGTATATACCAAACGTACCCTTCTGCAACTGTATCAAATTCCAGCTCTTTTTTTTTCCTTTTTTTTTTCTTCATCTCAGATCCAGTCTCTCGCTTCTCTGCTGCTACGTTTTTGTGTCTCTCGCTCTCTGCTGCTGGTAGTGTCTTTCAATTAGGTTCATCTCAGATTCAAATTAGGTTTATCTCAGATTTGAACAAGGAATTTACTATAATCATCTTTCTTTGTTGTTGTTCTATTTTTTCTTCAAATCATGATGAATAATTAGGTTTATTCTGATCCGATTTCTATCAGAATAATTGTCTATGATGTACATTGTTAAATTTCTTTATTATTTTCAGTTTACGATGATTTACATTGTTCAATTCAGTTTCCGTTCGATTTTTAAGCAATTTTTTTGTGATTTTTGTGTCTTTCAATTAGGTTTATCTCAGATTCGAATTAGGTTTATCTCAGATTTTGAGATATGTTTGTTCATTAGACAAATCGTGTAGTAATTTTGTTTTTCTTTTGATATAGCTGCAGTTCATTAGCATGCTTTTTTTTATATGATCATGTGTCTCAAAATATATGGAACATATTTATTCATAGACACGGTACATATCAATATGTATTACAATATGTATTAGCATGTTTTTTTTTTTTTTGATATGATCATGTGTCTCAAAATATATGGAACATATTCATTCATAGACACGGTACATATTGATATGTATTACAATGTTTGTTATTTATCCTGCATTACATACCAATACATACTGCATATAGCATGCTCTTTTTCATCCTGCAGAACATGTCAATACATATCAAAATGTATATCGCATATCCATTCAAAGACTCAGTACATGTCAATACGTACTGCATAGAATATGTCAATACATATCAAAATGATATAACACATATCCATTCAGAGACTCGTTTTTAGACTGTAGTACATGTCAATACATATCGAAATGTATAGGACATATACATTCAGAGACTCGGTACATATCATTTCGTATCATATCAATATGTATATTACCAATAGTTATTTGGGTTGTTTTTTTTAATTTATTGATCATTTTTTACAGAGTCAACATGTCTGTCGTTGCTCACGATTCAGATATTTCTTGCTACTCTCATGTATACCACAAGCAATACCACTTTGGATATTTAGTTACATCGTCATCGACTTTAGAGGATTTGAAGTTTGCTATCTGTAATACGTGGAGCTGGTTGACTCCATCGACTGTTGTCGTTAACTATGTCCAGAATGAAGTGATAGTTCCTTTTCTTATCGACGTATCGCTCCAAAGTCTTGCTGCATTACATTGTACAAAGAAATCGGCTTTCTTTGATTTGCAGGTGGATGTTATTTCAGCTGGCGCATCTAGTTCTTCTAGGCATATGGATGTTGACAGCAATGCATACTTAGTTGTGACTACAAAAAACAGTTATTTGAAAGATGGTAAAGAGGTTCCAAATGTGCTTTATTCAGATGGTTGGGAGGACATTTTTGAAGATACAAAACAACTATTCTATGGTGGTGTTGATGTTGTACGTATAGTTTGCCAAAAATACTGTTTGAGAACTGGGTATAAGGTAAATAAGTTGAAGAATGACCTTGAGAGATTCACCGCCGTATGCAGCAAGAAAGGTTGTTCATGGAGGCTTCATGCAACTGCCATTAGTAGCTCTATTGATGTTTTTAAAATAAAGGAATATGTGGGGAGGCATACACCCGTGGTGGTGGTTATATGTTGAAGAATCCAAAAGTTTCGAGAAAGCTTATGAACAATTTAATTCATGAGCGTGTCAGGCACAACCCTCTCATAAATCCAGCATTGATTGTAGTAAAGTTGGGGGAGGGATCAACATCAAGTATCACCACTCATATCACGCACATCGTGTTCGCTTGGAATGATTTGTCTCCGGTGTTCGTGCAAGATTGGCTTGGCTTGCTAGTTCTACTGGAGACGGTTGTTTCTTGATGGACAATACGTGTTGGCGTATGAGTGGTGTTTGGTTCTTGTGTGCTGGTTGGCTCTCCGCTCCGCGCGGCGAACGGCAAGCCCGATTACCTCTTCAGTCCCGTCCCATGTTTTCCTTTGGGAAACGCCCGTTTGGTTCCTGTGTTGCCTACTTATCGAGAAGGTATCGATTTTGTCCCTCGCTTCTATTGCTTCTCGCCTGCTCTTGGGTGGTGCGAGATGGTACTCGACCAGGGTCTCGTGTTCCCATTGATATTATTATCCCGTTCTCGTGGAGCACGAGATCTTTTTGTTCCCTTGGATTCCGATGATTCCATTTGGAGCTCGGAGTATTTTCCGAGCCCCAGAAAAACGATTTCCAAAATCGACTGCTATCTTCTTCCGCCTGATGTACGGTGAAATTCCGGCGATGGTCCGGGCCAGAAGATGGCGTCATTGAGGATTGCTACCTGGTTGATCCTGCCAGTAGTCATATGCTTGTCTCAAAGATTAAGCCATGCATGTGTAAGTATGAACTAATTCAGACTGTGAAACTGCGAATGGCTCATTAAATCAGTTATAGTTTGTTTGATGGTACTTGCTACTCGGATAACCGTAGTAATTCTAGAGCTAATACGTGCAACAAACCCCGACTTCTGGAAGGGATGCATTTATTAGATAAAAGGTCGACGCGGGCTTTGCCCGTTGCTCAGATGATTCATGATAACTTGACGGATCGCACGGCCTTTGTGCTGGCGACGCATCATTCAAATTTCTGCCCTATCAACTTTCGATGGTAGGATAGTGGCCTACTATGGTGGTGACGGGTGACGGAGAATTAGGGTTCGATTCCGGAGAGGGAGCCTGAGAAACGGCTACCACATCCAAGGAAGGTAGTAGGCGCGCAAATTACCCAATCCTAACACGGGAAGGTAGTGACAATAAATAACAATACCGGGCTCTTCGAGTCTGGTAATTGGAATGAGTACAATCTAAATCTGTTAGAGCACTGCTCTGTCGAACTCGCATGCGTTTCTATCTCAAGCATGTTTGTCAATGTTAGTGATCAAAACTATAAGTCTTGATTTCTAGTCTACTTATAGATATCTCGGACTAGGACATAGATTGTGTAGTTGAGCCTTAGACTTCACGGTGTTCATCATTTGAAGACGAAGAACTACTAAGGATAGCTTGTGGAACTTCATCAACAAAAGGTATTGGGAGACTGAAACTCATCTATCACTTGGAAAGTCTATTTCTACTATATCTCCTATATTGAGACATAAGTCGTGTTAAGATATAGTTTTCTATTATACACATTTGAGATTTCGAGCTGACTTTAACTCGCTTACATATTTCTCGGAATATGTGTTGGCAAGCTTTCGCTTCGACCAAGTTCATCTTATATTATTGACGCAAGTCAAAAGATGATCATGTGAAAATTGCCGAGTAACATCTTACATGGTTTGTGTGATACAATCATTTGGTGTAGACTTGGAATGTTTCGTTATGATTATTTCAATAACTTGAAAATTGCTTTGATGCTAATAGTGTGTGAAAACGTCTATTGTCATCCTCTAAGAAAGTTTCAATGATTGAAATTAGAGTTTAGAACACTTAACCATTATTGGATATGACATGTTGTGTACTCTTGCACATATGTAATCCATGTCTGGGAACCATAGTATGCGTACCCGTACGCGTACCTGTTGGCTTGAGAAATCCGGGAACCCTAAGTATGCGCACCCATTCACATACTAGCGTAAGGTTCATGTCCGAATATTTCTGCTGGGATTGGAAGTACGGGTACCCGTTTGCGTACTGGCGAAACTCAATCTTGGTCCGGGTATTTCAAGTATGCGTACCCGTTTGCATACTTGAAGGTTAAAGTTCTAAAATCGGTTAGCAAGACTAGAACGACCATTTCTTGGTTTAGGTCAGGATTGTACATATTGATCTCTAGAGTACTCCCGTGCAGTGCATTTGTTTAGGTCTAAATTCGTTTCTCATTAACACACCCAAATTTACCAAAACCAGCAGAAACAATTTTTACCCCAAAACACAACTGAATTTGGTTAAGAACAGTTTCTTTACAGTACAAACATTATAAGTGTATGAATATACTATTTTTGTTGTTTCTGGGAACTTCTTTGGTTTTCCAATATGTAGTGATATTGATCTTTCGTATAATGAAATATGTCGTTAAGTGTCATTCACCATCTAGGGAGTCGAGGGAGCAGCGCCCCCTCGTTATTAGTAATTTTTATATAGTAGTGTAAATATGTAAAATATTTTATGTAGTGTAAGTCTATCACTACATGTAGTAGTAGATACTGATATTACATGTCAGTATTGTAGCGTAAGCATCTTGCACTACACATTGATATGTGGTAGTATACTGACAGCCAGTATTGTAGCGTAAGCATCTTCTACTATCAGTATACTACTATATGAGTATATGAGTATACTACTAAATGATTAAGAATTACTACTACATATCAATATGTAGTATACTCATATAGTAGTATACTATATGTAATATCAATGTACTGATTTTAAAGTGGTCGAAATACCAAAAAAAATGCAACAGAAATACCAACAAAATGCAAATTAAGAATTACTTATAAGTTAGCCAATTATTTTTCAACATTCCAAAGATACTGGCCATCAATATAAAAGCTGGTTATAATGGAAACTATCAAAATAAAGCTAGTTACATATTTAGATACTTATCAATATGTTATGCCAGACTACTTTTAGCAATTAGGACTCTTTTCTGTAAGTTTCCAACTGATTTCTGGTGGACATGCTGTCAGCAATTTGCACGCTAAATTGACCTTTCGTCCCGAATCTTCAATTGCACTTGCTCGTCATGTCCCAAACTTACCCCCTCGTATTTACTTTTCGACTTCATCTTCATACAATGCATCACATATAGTAGGCAGTCTGGTGATTCTCCTTGTTGAGGTACTTCACACTTATTGACTGTCACTTCCTTCAGTGTTTCTTTTCCGTTCTGCATCAAGTATATGTTGATAGGTTTGAACATGAAATCTTCCATGATTTTTGCGTTTGGTTGACATATTTTTTCCCATTGAAAGGACGAGTTGTAGTGGTTGAATACCATTTTTTCGCAGTCATACTCAAGTAGCGTCCAATGAAGGTTGTAATGGCACATTGGCACAAGAATCTTCTGAATAATTTTATCCATCTCCAAGATTGGTTTGAAAAAAAAAATTCTTGTCCTCCTTCGAGTTTATCCGGGTACTCGACATTGAACTGAAAAAATGGATGTAATTGAAGAGTCATATCTAATCATGTTTATGCAATATGTTAATAAACAGAAAAATATCCACCACCACTTATTGATATGTTATGAATATACGAATGCAGTGTAAGATAAAACACAACAAAACTTACCCAAGTGGACGGATCAAGATGCAAGACAGGTAAGTATTTTATTTCGTTTTCGTGCTTCTCCTGGTCTTCCTGAAACTTATTGTTGAGCTTGTATTGTCCGTAGTTGAGAAGATCTTGCTCTAAAGACTTTTTATGCACCAAGTCCTCTACTGTAGCTCCACTGACACAAAGATCACCTTCTCCTGTTCTCCAAGCAATTGAGATGGAAATAAACAATGAAAAGGTTAGAATAATCAAAGTAAGAAGCTTTAGATATCAATATGCATTCCTGTGTAACAGAACATATTCATATGTACTAAAGCATAATATATGCCTTACATGTCAAAAGTACATATGTAGTGTTAGATACCATTATGTATTGCTTACACATCAAAAGTACATATCAGTATGTAGTAGATATGGATATCAATTATTTGATGTCAATATGTATTGCCAATTAAGAACTCACCTTTATGGTGCATTATCAAAGTATCTGGAGAGGATAGTTTCTTGTTCATGTTTCAAGTCTTTATAGAATGGCGATTTTTTCAGTTTATAGAACGCCTTGCGAAGTGTAGGATTTTTATTCTTCCTTGGTATCACCATTAGTGGTATTGCTTCCGATGCTCCAGCTTTTGGCTTCTTCGGTTCTTTATAAGATGTAGAAAACTTACTTCCACTTTCTTAAATGTCATCTTTATTTTTTGCAGGATGGGCACGAGTAACGGGTCTGGTAGGTGTGCGTTGCTCCTTTGCGACGCGCTTTGCGTACACTGCCACCATATGTTATTTCTGACTTGGAGTAACTAGTTGCTACATTTTTTACCAAACATACAAAAGTATGTACTGCAAAAACACAACATAACTGCTTACTCAAGAATAAAACTAAGTATGCACAAATTAAGTGTTCATCTGACAAATTAACATTCAGTACATATCATTCATTTGTGATGGAACCTTCAAAATATCATCATCTTCCAATTCGTTGGGTTCTTGTTGCTCAGCTGTAACGTAACATTCATCTTTAGATCTGCTAAGTTCTTGTTGCTCAATTGTAACTTCACTTGCATCTTTCGATCCGCTATTTTCTTGTTGCTCAGTTGTATCTTGTGGAAATTCTACAGGTTGCAAATCTCTTCCATATAAATTTTCAAATTGTTGTCGTATGTCAATACCAAAAAGTACAAGGTTTTGATCAGTACCACTATATGGGAGGAGGTTTGCATACTCTTCGGCGTAAACTCCCATTTCGGAGTTTGCCAAGTATAAATAATCTCCAATAGATAGTTGTTCGATCTCTGCCAAATTAGACATCTCAGTAAGCAAAGGTACATCCATGAGCATAAAGCTAGCCGCCGCCGCTCCAACGTTATAGTCTTCAGAATTCTGGGACAGAACTTCAACAGAAGCAATTGTTTCTTGTATAGTTGTAATCAACTCCTTTGCTGCTTCCTGCTGAACTTCAAGTAGATCAGTCTGCAAAAAGCAATGGAAACTGTCAACATAAAGCTACTTACATATCAATAGTAGGTAGGTACAGAGAGAGTATGCCCAAGTTTTTTAAATTAAAGAACTTACACTACATACAAGACACAAAAGCATTACATGCAGAATCTAACTAGTCAATCTAATATCCTTGTCAATAGAACAAGAATCCTCCCTGCAGATTTGTATGAGATAACAAACTCTCATATTCAATTATCATTATCTATCTAATGAATGCACTACACTTGTCAAAACCCATTTACAATGTTAAAAACAATAAATACATTAAAATTCAATCGTATAGGTCTGTAACAAAAACACTATCAACATATTAAAACCTAACTTATAGTCCAGGTTAACCTACAGGTTCATCTAGCTTATTTAAGCATTAAATTCTAAGAATATAACAAGCTACAACAGATCTAAACAACAACAACAACAACAACAACAACAAAAAAAAAAAAAAAAAAAAAAAAAAAAAAAAAAAAAT
>JAJJMB010005771.1:627673-740893 GCA_023531105.1 Papaver atlanticum | reverse complement strand
AAAAAAAAAAAAAAAAAAAAAAAAAAAAAAAAAAAAAAAGTAACCTAAAATCCACAAAATTCAAACTACAAACCAGAAGCCAATAATACATGATAATGAACAAGTTTCAATCAGATCACTACATACCAATATGTAATGGTATCTATGTAGTGTTAGATACCACTACAAGAATGTAAGTATCTACCACTACATACTGATATGGTACATATTGTGAGTGTCAGAAACTTAAAACAACTACATACTGATATGGTACATGTAATATACCAATACATACTGATACAATACAAAGTGAAAGTTAAATGATACTTAGACTACATACTGATATGATACTTACTTTCTTTTTTTGTTGTTGCTATTTTCCGCTTGTATCTCTTCGACTTTTTGATCCAAATTAGATTTAGCCCAGCTTTTAATCTCAGAAATCTGAACGTCAACACCGCGGAACTTCAATACTGGAGGTGTTGTTGACAAACCAACTTCTGAGGTGGCATTAATATTAGTTTGATTTTTCTACGAATCTGGCATTTGGACTTCAACTGTTGGGTCAACATCCAAATCTTCAGTGCGGTTGGTTGGCGGAGGTGTAGATCCCAAGCGAACATAATCTTCATGGCTGGCTTCCCTCTGCAAAGTGAAAGCTTTGGAGTATATTTCATGCAACATCAGAACAAGCTTTGATGCGTCAACCGTTGCGCTGTCTTGCTGCATTGTGTCCACTTCGTTCCATTTATCAGAGACTATACTCCTCAAATCATTATATTTAGATTTCCAATCCTCTCCCCCATCTGCTGACTCATCTTCTTTCATTGGACTTCCATTTTCTTCTTCTTTCTCTTCTTCCGATTCAGCGTTGTCATCTCCTTCAATGGGAGTTTCAGTATCTTCTTCCTATTGAATCCTTCTTGAGATACGATTAAGAATTTTTTTTCATGGTTTGTGTACCCGTCTTTGAATTCTTCATGGAACTGTACAATTCTTATGTACTTATCAATATGTATTTTTCTTTGACAAAATATGTACTGCAAGTTTATTTTTAAGTTCAACTAATAATGTATGTTTACCTCATATACTCAGAAAGATCAATATCCTTTAGGAATTCAGTACATATCTTTGTGTGGTTCCATCTAGCAGCTCTTAGCACATACATTCCTTCAGGATCTGTCACTACATTCTCTGGCTCCACTAAATGGGTATGCTTCGCAAATCAAGGATGTAAGTATTGAAATGTAGTGTTAGATATACTATCAAATACTTATATGTTTTGGAAACACGAAAAACAAAAGAGTTTAACGTAAAGAAAGTCTTACCAACAAATAACCAACACAACCAGTAGTGTCTTCTACGCTTTCCTCGTGTTCATTCATCTCCCGCTCTAAGTAGGAATGGAGTAGGTCAGGCCAGGAAAAATTCTTTGCTTTTTCAAGATCATCAACGAAACCAATGTATTTTTCAGTCAAAGAGTTTGCATCTTTTGTTGCGAAAAAAATGAAGTGCACATATACAGGCAGATAAACATAACAAGATCTTCGAAATCTTTCTCAAATTCTTGAGAAACTTCATTTGATTTATCACCCACCCTTTGCAAAGAATCTTTACCAACTTTTACATTAATGGGTGTTCTTTTCATGATTTTCAAGATTGCGTCTTCAATCATTGTCCTAGTCAACTTTTTACCACTTACCAGTACTTCAGGAAAAATCCTTTTGAAGAATGCAGTTTTACGCCATTCACTTTTTAATGTAAGTTTTTAATCTTGATATTCCATATTCGGAATTCTTGGCATCCCATTAGTGATTCTCATTTCTTCTGGTGTAGATAACAGCTCACGCTTTTCTCTATGCCTTACAAATTGAAATGTAAGCTTGTCTGGATATCGACCTCTCTTGTGACAACGTAACATTTTGGTGACTGCTTCTTCATTCTTCAACCAATGTTCTAAATCAAAAAACTTGTGTACCAGAACATTAGGAACAAGTTCCCATACGACGCTTCACTGATCAGCTGTAACTATAAGACACTCAATTTAAGGTTTTCTGTCTTCTTAATACTCTTCACAATCCCATACAACCCCCTGAAACCGGATCGGTATAAGCTTCTTGGTTTTCAGCTGCTTGCTTACGCTTTTTACCTGGAAAATAACAAGTATCTAAAACCATTACATGACATTTTCAATATGCACCTGGTACAGATTTTCCATCACTAAAGTATTGAACATATTTGAGGTAATTACTCGAGCTAAAAATATCAATATGTAGTGATGCTTTTTAATCATAAAATAGAGAACAATAGCTAAGAAATGTACCTTCTTTCAGGGGTACATTTGCTTTCTTCCCCTTTTCTTTTCATGAAGGAGTATCAGCTTTTCTCGCCCTTGTTGCTTTTGGTGAAGGAGTAGAAGCTTTTAGGACAATTGCTTTCTTCCGCTTTGCTTTTGGTGAAGGACTATCAGCTTTTCTCGCCTTTTTTTCTTTTGGTGAAAGAGTAGCTGCTGCTTTTTTTTTTTTTTGGTTTTTGCTGTTGGTGCATTAGAATTGTAAGTGTTTTGATAGTGGAATACTACATACATGGTGAAGTTACCTATCAATATGTACAAGTTACCTACATATCTAAATAGGAATATTCACTACATATCAAAATGTATAGTGTCTACTGATATGTAGTATCAAACATATTGTTACTTGACAAAGTAACACAATGCATCACTACATATTCATAACAAACACACCAATGCAAAAAATCACTACATATTGATATCTATCAGCATTAAGAATTTAGAATTACTAATAGAAAACTTTCAACTAATATTGATATGTAATTCAAGTAACACAACAATGATATGATATGTATCACTACATATTCGTATCAAACACAACAAAACATAACAAAATTTCCACATGCAAAAGAATTTCCACATTTTGAAAATCTACCAACACTACATATTGGTATGTAGTCTAAGATTTTTGAATAGATGTTTACCTTTTTTCAAGGGTACATTTGATTTTTTTCCTTTGGCTTCTGTTAAAGGAGTATCGTCGTTTTCATTCGTTTTTGTTGGTGAAGGAGTAACACATTCAGTAGATTTTGTCATACTTCTTGTTGTTGGTGAATTTACAGTGGTTTTTTCTTTGGTTTTTGCTGTTGGTGAATCGACGACAGTTTTCTTTCTGGTTTTTGCTGGTGAAGGAGTTTCTTCTACAATTACTTCTCTAATTGTTCGTTTAATCTCCCTTTTGGTAACCATTTTCTCAGATTGAAAATTACTGGAACGGTTAGGGTTGCTGAAAATGGAGTTAGGTTTTGTTGAAGAAGATTGATTGGAGATTTTTGGTTTTTGTTGCTTATAATGATCGATTTTTAGTGATGATTAAGCATGGATTTAGGTTGATTTTTGCTGTTGGTGTTGTTGATTGAGAAGAAGGAAAAAGTTTTCGTCATTAGATGAAAACAATGAAGAAGAAGAAGAATTTCGTCTGGAAAAAGAAAGAAAAAGAATAACGAATAACTGTCCACACGTGAGTGGTGAGGGTATTCAAGCACTTCTAACTTTTTAAATGTTTTTTGGACCTCCGGTTATTTCTTTTTTTACGCTGGACTACAGATTAACCCAGGTCGGGTTTTGTGGACTAAATAAGAAATTTCTCATATGCTAGTTCCTAGTTGGTGGATCAGATGCAGTCATATTACATACTTGCTTCAGTAAATATGAATTAAGGTTTTACCTATTTCCTATCCCCATTTTCTCTAAATCTCATCCCAATTATCTCAAATTTTGTAAGAGGAGAGATCCCTTGACAAGCCCTTATTTAACAAGTTCTTACAGTCCCTTGATAGTTGTTGGATGAGAATACAAGGATGGTTAAGATTAACTCACCCTATTAGAGAAAATATGGATAGACCCGCGACCCGTATGATATTCAGCGTCTTCTCCTTCGCACTTCACAATCTTCTGCAGTTTATTATTTGGGAAAGAGTTCGATCATTAAGAGTTTTTTGGTGTTTTGGGTGTAATAATTTTTTTATGATCAAAAACACATAAACCCATGAACCCTTTTCTGTCTAGTTGTTTTCTTCCACTCAAATGGTATTATTTTTAGATTCATCGATTGCCATGAACAATTTTTTGAGCGACAATGACACTCCATGCTCAAGTAAATTCCGGCTGAATAACTAACTAATTTTTTGATACTTTCTACTTCTAATTGGTTTCTAAGTAACGCATCTTTTCTTTTCTTTTAAAAAGGAGACCAAAATGATGAATCGACCAAATTCCACCAGATAAAATTACAGTCAATGCAGATTCTCTAAATCCCTCTTCTTACCCTCCTTCCCCCAATCAGCGATGAATCAAATAAACCAGATTGCCTCAAACCCAATTTTGGCTTCTTAACCAATGCTTAAAACTCATCTTCCCTGATGGAGTAAAAATCACCCAAAAAATTTAGATCCCCAATTATATAACCATCAAAAAAAAAATCAATCTTCAATAGGCTGACCCCTGTTGAAGAACAACATTTGAGTTTAGATTGACGCGACCTTGAACGTCAACTCAGGCATATTTAGATTTCATAAATTATCTTCAAGTTTGATGAAAGCTGTAGAAAACGAGAGAAGAGTTATTGCCTGGTGAGTTTTCTTTACGGGTAGTATGTTTGCCCGGATTTACCCTATTAAGGTGAGTTAATCTTACCCATCCTTGTATTCTCATCCGACGACTATCAAGAGGCTATAAGAACATGTTAAATAAGGGCCTGTCAATGGATCCTCACTCATTTTGTAAAACCTTTTTAAGATTGGGTAGAAAAAACTCTCTATTATTTCCCATATAGATAACCTGAACACCACCCCTACCACCAAATTGATGAGATTTGGAGAATATATGCAATGAAAACCTAATTGAAATAGTGAAGTATCTATTATATTGATCAGGTTTAGAGATTAAATACAATGAAAACTTAATTGAAATAGTGAAGTATTTATATGTTTCCTTGGTGATTGATATATCAATTTTGGTTCGATTGCACTTTGTTTCAACTACATCAATACAAAAGCTTAAAGAAAAATCAATAAGAAGAAAATTTTAATTAGCAATTACGTGATTAACTATAGTTATGTTTTTTCTAATTTAGGGTACAAAACCATGATTAGGACATGTCTATGTACAGTACAGTACAGTACAAAGATTAGGGTGATGGTAGTATATAGGTGGCGCAATGGTGCTAGCATTAGTAGGCAGATCTTTAGATTTATGATTATATTTTTTTATTCGATGGACGATTAGTGGGTTAGATTTGAGAGAGAGAGATCGATGGTGGGATGAAGATGAAGGTTATCCGTGTAATAGGGTGAGTTTTGTTTACTCAACTTAGAATAAGTTAAATAAAAATTGATGTGTGTGTCTGATGGGATTTAGGAAAAATGGGGATAGTAAATAGGTAAAACCAAAACTCCTACTTTGAATACATCAAATTGGATATTTTTAAGAAATAAAATTCCTTAATTTTGATAAGTAATAGTTCATCATGTTAATCATGTTAAATCGATTGAAAAACTACAAACACGAAGGTATAATAAGCGGTCTATGATCTTGGAGCAGGACCTTTTAATGCTTTTTAAAGTAGTTCAATCCAAACAGTTTCGTCGCTAACAATCCTTTTTTTTTTCTTCATTTTTATGTATTTTAATTAAGGAAAAAAGAGAATTCATTTCAATAAAAAATACAATTAATGAGATGGAGCATCGATTCCAAAGAAAGGAGGTAGCCGAATAAGCAAGATGGTAAATCAAGTCAAAAACAACCAAAGGAGGAATCCGAAGTGATGCTCAAATTTGATGATGCATTGTTTCCAAGGAAAAGGAGAAGGTCGAAGAAAAAATATAGTACATCAAGTAAACAACAACAAAATGAGAATTCTGAAGCTATACCAAGCGTTGATGAAGAACATGTTTTAAAGAAAAGGGAAATGTCGAAGAAGAAAGATAGTACATCAAGTCAACGACAACAAAACAAAAAGGATCCGGAGATTGCAGAAAATGGAAGGAAGAGAATAAGAAAAGAAAGTTGTTATAAGACAACCCCGAGGATACCAAAATAGATAAATCGACGCAAACTTGTTATACCATAATTTAGGATTATACAAAGTAACTTCCCGAGATCATTCGTGAATATGTTATATCAATTGACTATGTCGATGAAGATGGAAATTGGGGTTATCATTCTGTGACTGAACAATTAGGATATTATATGGGACGGATAATAATAGGATGAAAAAATGCCAATATGCAATAATGAAGATAGACTATAATAATCATTATAATGAGTTTTTATGAAGCAATGGTGGACGATGAACAACAGTTCAATGATTTTCATGCTTGTGTATTAGGGCCAGAGGAATCCATGAAGTTCCTTCTAACGTCTTAGCAGGTACATGGTGTGTGTAGTTAATTTATTATTTTGAATCCGGGATGAGCATTTTGTTCACACGGTGTGATGGATCGCTTAATAAGAGAACGTTCGTTTAGATGTTCGTGAATGATAATCATTTTATCGGTTTCAAGTTAAAGAAAAATTGTCCATTACTACTGGTTTGTATGTATATTAATAGGTCGAGGTTCGTGGAAATTCACTTAAACTAATATGTTAGAGCATTGCTTGGTTGAACCCACTGAAAAAGCGGGGGTCTAACAACCTCACCCAATATTTCGCTTAGCAATCTGTATGGACTAACTCCAATATACTTTTAAGAGAATCAACTAGACAGTCAGACTCAATCTTAACAAAAAGTATATCAAAGAGTTATATCTCAATTTCTCGATTCAATCCTTACTCAAACAAATAGAAATCTGCGAGCCTGATTGAATACAAGAGAAATAACTTGAACGGTACCAAAGATCAATGTTCAAGGATCAATCAATATCAATCAACAACCAAAGGTTGGATTTACCAATTGATCGATTCAATGCACAACCTGTGATATTTCAATTATATAACAAAATATAATGCACAAAAGAAATAACACAGACACCAGAAGTTTTGTTAACGAGGAAACCGCAAATGCAGAAAAACCCCGGGACCTAGTCCATATTGAACACATACTGTATTAAGCCGCTACAGACACTAGCCTATTACAAACTAACTTCGATCTGGACTGTATTTTAACCCCAATCAATCTCACACTGATCCAAGGTACAGTTGCGATCCTTACGTCTCTGATTCCAGCAGGATACTACGCACTTTATTCCCTTAGCTGATCTCACCCATAACTTAGAGTTGCTACGACCCAAAGTCGAAGACTTTAATAAACAAATCTGTATCTGTTTTGGGGTAAAAACTGATTCTGGTGTTTTTGGTAAATTTGGGTGTGTTGATGAGAAACGAATTCAAAGCCTAAACAAATGTACTGCACAGGAGTACTATTAAGTTCGAGAGATCAATTTTTAAGACTCTGTCCTAAACCAAGAAATGGTCGTTCCAGATTCAATTCAGTCACAAAGTGAAGGAGAAAGGTTGATCTAAGGGAGGGAAGCGAATAAGGTGTTGAGATCAGAATGCTGAATTATGAAGGTGTGGATGTTTTATGACTTGTATCTGAATGTAGAACTGTCTTGCAGAATGTAAGCTATCAGTTAACGGTGTTTTATGGATACTTGTGTTGATAGAACTTGTCTTCTTGTGTTGAAATAGGTTGAAATCCTATTTATACAATTCATTGAGCGCACCCCTGATCTCGTAGGAAGTGGAGGAAATTAAGTAGTGGAGAAGTGGGGTTGTGTAAAAAGTGGTGATCACCACGTTTCCATTACGAGGGAAAACTGGTCACACTTTCACCCACTACTCCCATTGCTGTTAACCGTTCGTCCTTTCCTGACACTTTATCGTAATGGGCGCGTTTCATGTCACACGATGTAAACCGCCAGACCAATACCCCAGTGAGCATCCCCCAGTTTGTGACATTTTTGATGTCTCTAGTTAATGGGTCAAGTCGTTAGACTCGTCGCTAAAAGCAGCACGTGGTGCTTTTAGGTCAAATAATAAAATTATTTGTGAAATCAATATTTATAAAACATCGCTTATGATCGATGTATATAAAGCATCGCTTTTAAACAAGCATCTGAAAATAATCGATGTGCAGGAAACATCGTTGTTTTAGAGCTCGTTCAAATTAGTTGCGAGTTGAACGTCTTAAAAAAGTAGCGTGACCGGCCACCTTTGGGCGATCGTTTGAGAACCCTATGGGTGAGCTACCACTTGGTCGATCGCTCCCTGTGGAGGAGGGGTGACCGATGATCACAGCGTTACCCTGTTGGCCTCCTGAAAATAAATCTAAACCATCCGACTAGGCTAGCGAAGTTGGATGGACGAGATGATTTGCGGCAGTTGTGTACTGCCGTTGGATTATGCAAACAGCGAGGCCAGCCTCTTTTGGGTGATCGTTCGGAGGCCACAAGAGCAAGTCGTGGCTTGGCCGATCGCTCCTCGTGGAAGAGGGGTGGCCGGTGATCACAGTGCCACACTGTTGTCCATCTAGAATCCGATCTAAGCTGTTCGACCAAGCTAGCGAAGATGGACGGACACAATCAATTTGCGGAAGTTGCATAACGCCGCTGACTTAATTTAAGGTTTAAAGAGCTAGCGATCGCCCTACTTCGGGCAAACAGTTTGACGTGCTCTTGGATTGTTATGTGTAGTTCGATCAACCAGGTATGGAGCTGGGTCGCCGGTGAACGCGTCAGCACCTCCTTGATCATTCGAAGGAATATCTAAGCCTTCCAACTAGGCTAGCTAAGTTGGGCGGTCGTGATGTTTTTGAGACCGTTTTTGCCGGTCTTAGCTCATTTTTCAACAGCGCGATCACCCATGTTAGGGTTAGCGTTCAAAGGCGTTGCAGGTGTACTAGATGGAATCCGATCGGTCGGGATGTTAGTGGGCCCGCCGGTGGTCATCATGATGATCGCCTAGTTCCGCTAGGAGTAGGCTAGGCCTGTTGAATTGTGTGGCCGTGATCGTTTTTAAGACTGATATGGACAGTTTAGATTTTCCTTAAGGAATTTAAACGCGTTCGATCACGCTAACTTTTAATTAAAAAGTGTGTAAACACGCTGATCTCTTTATCAGAGAGTGGTGTAGCCAACGCGAGTGTTTTCATGGAGATTTCAATATTGACACTTCGGGAGATTCGTGTTACTCTGCTGCGAGTGAACATTAATCGTCATGTCATGCCAACATTGAAAGTTCAGCTGGGGAACATAGCATAGGAAAATACTAGGCGGGCGATGCATCAGTGAATAATGCCGGTAGAGAATAAAATTCACAGAATATTTGGGATCATTGCTATATGCACCATTCTGAGTGAATTATATATATATATATATTGAATTGCTCAATACATCTGTGAGCGAAGAGGTTTATGCACTCATTGCTTTCAAATGGCTTTTATTCCGTTGCAAGATGACAGCGCATTAAATACAGGGTTTTACAATTGTATCCCTGAACTAAAAACCACCAGCAACATTAAGTCCCTTGCTTAGCACGTAACAGTGATATTGTTGCGGGGTAAGCAATGGATGGTGACACACAAGATGGGATAGAAACAAACGGAATAGGCTTACCGGATAAGTCGACCGTCGGCAGTATGCGGGACGGCATTGGCGCGGCTATGGGGCGTTGGTACGGCGGCCCAACTATCTTTCTTCGTGTTCAAACCAAAGGAGGAAACCTTCTTCTGTTATAATTCCGCCAAACAAACTTGTATAAAAGGGTGCCGACCCCCCCTCTTTTTTTTTGTTCGTTTGTTTGCTCCAGCTTCCATCCCTGGCCGTGTGCATTTATCCATTGTTATCATCAACAAGAGCTTAAAACTTGAAGGTAAGTGCACTGTGTCTTTTTCCTTTCTCTTCTTTTTTATTTTTTGTGGATGTGAACCCTAGCCTTAGGTTTAGCTTCCTTGAACTTGAAAACTTATCCCAATATGAACGAAACTTCTTCGTTGACAGTATTGTAGTGAGCGTGTCAACATCACTGGAATCACCGGAAAGATGAGCAAAGAATCATATGTGAGTGCTGCTGTTTTCTCCTTTTTTTTTGTAGAAACCTATTTTTAGGTTTTGACCGTGGGTGTAGTACCCACTGTAAAAAAAAATGTTCGAGGGGCGTAAGTCCCCACTCGACCTAGATGTGGGTGTATATCCTGCGGCTTTTTTTTTTTTTGCGTGGCTCTTCCATCATTCCAGCTAGTTGGTTTATCCACATAATTCTCTATCTAAGCCTCGACTTATTAGTGATTATACGTCGGATTTTTATAGGAAATTGTATGCATGATTCTCATGAAGTAGTGACTCTTTTCCGTTTTGCTTCATTGTAGTTACTTGAAAGTGAACGTTAGGAATTCTCGTTAAGATGTCACCTGGCAATACTTCTGCCGCTAAGTTGGGAAGTGTTAACCACTCCAAAGATATGCCAAACATTGATGACGAGCTCTTTGTCGTGCCTTATCCGAACATTAGAACTCATCCTGGTCATAAGATAACCCTCCTTATAGGTTCAGAGAATGAAGCGGCTGCTTCGTCAGTTTCTCCAGTGCGTGTGATGAGGTTTTGTCTCCATAAGAAAGAGTATCCAGCTTCTCCTATTAATTTCAAAATTTGCCATAATCCGTTGCGCTCTTATGAAGGATGGATGAGGCATATGTTGGGCAGTGAGCGTATCATAAATAACCTGACTAAAGCACAAGTCGTTGAAGCTATCATGGCGTCCGCAACACTTTGCATTAAGAAAGATGTTGCGGGTTTGATCACTTTCATTTATCGATGGTGTCCTTCCACGCACACAGCTATATGTAGATGGGGAGAAATGACTATCACTTTAGAAAGTGTAGCAGTTCTGCTCAGTCTTCCAATTGCGGGGAATCTTGATTTTGAGTTGTCCGTTGAAGAAGAAGTGATGTTCGCCACTCTAGTGAATAAGGCGGAGGGATATGATCAGAAGAAAAATGATGAAAAATTCTTTCATACTTGGTGGGTGTCTGAATGGTTTCCCACGAAACCGAGAGTAGGCCAAGTGTTGGATGATGTACTAAGTGTTGCTGCATTTTTATCCTTGTGGCTGTCTAGAGACGTTTTTGATGATGGCTCTGGCAAGAAGACTATAAGACGGAAGCTCGTTATGTTTGCTATTAAAATGGCGAAAGGCGTAGTCCTCCCCCTAGGCAGCTTGTTCCTTGGGTCTATGTCCTTTCATCTGGATTCTCTAGCAGCGGACATGTATGCTTCCAACGGCTATATGAAGGTGGAGTCGCATCTCCATATTGCTTTTCTCCAAGCATGCTTATGGGAGCACTTTAAAGGTTATGCTCCTATCCCTGCAGCTTCATTCTCCAGTTTATATGGAGGTTCCAGAATACTCCGTTGGCAGAAGAGGCGCCCAAAGCCTGGGTTAAAGTTTAACGAGTTTTTCGACAGTGTGCATGCCATAGATTTTCGTCCGTGGGCACAGGTTCATTCTTTCGTAGTTCAGCCAAAAACCTTTGCTGCCGCTCCGGATATATTGTTGCACACTGATGAAAAGGATATGAGCTTTGAAGAGATCATATTTATGCGAAGCTTCATGCCGGGATATATTATATCTTTCTTTAATGAATCCTTTACTGTAGTTCCGTATAACATTGACAGGGCCGCCCGTCATATGGGATTCGATCAGGGTGTCTCGTTTTGTCGCCCGCTCATTCCTTCCGTGGAGCTTTTGCCATCTGTTTTTGATGCTAGCCTCTTCGCTGCAAAGATGAGCCTTCCCTTCTTGCTCCCATGAAGAAAACCAGTAACGACTGATAAGTACAAGGAATTCTGGAGGGAAGAGCTCTTATCCTTTCAGAAATTCGTGGAAGAAGTTATGACAGTTCCGCGCGACAAGCCTTCTTCCGAGACTTTGAAACAACATAAGCTGTTGAAGCCGCTTCCTTTGGGCAAACGGACTAGGGCCAGTCCCCAGGAGAAAGAGGCGAGGTCCAAGACGCGTGCAGGCGGCATTCGAACGAATTTAACAGCTCCGATATTTTTTTTATTCTTCCAATATGCAGGTACATACGTGATTTCTCTTAACCAGCTGATTTTAATCATTTTGAGCAAGCCTTATTAAACATCTTCCTCCTTTTTAAAAATCAGGGTTTCGGGAATGTGAATGCTTTTGCTAGACTCGCACGCATCTACAACACAGCGCCTTTAGAAGAGGAATCCGGTGATACTGAGTCTTTCGAAGAGGAAGCTGAGGACGAAGAAGATTCAGGCTCTGACGGCGATGAAGGAAGCACTTCTAAGCGTAGTAGAGAGTCTGGTCATTCTAGCGAGCCGGAAGATGAGCTGGTACATCTTCTATACATTTTCTGAAAATAATTCATCTTTTGATGTGAAACAAACATTAACCAGTGATATTGCAGGTCGAAACCGTAACGGAAAACAATCTTAAGGTAGGGATGGATGATGATGCAGGGAACATTGCTGCCCCTCCTGATGAGAATGGAGACGCTGCGTCCATGGCTGTAGATATGGCTGCTTCCAAGGAACCCTTCGGAAATGATACGGCATTGGTTGTGTATTCTGCTGCTGGAGCCATTTTTGATCCCCTTCTTGACGCCCCTTTCATAGATCATATGTTGGTTGGAGGACTTAGCGTGCCGGCTAAGTATGCAGAGTTGTACACCAAGATATGGAAGAAACATGGTCACATTGCCACTTTTAAGAAGATTAAGAGTCGTTTTTCATTCGTTAAACGCGTCGAAGAATATTTATCTTCCATTCATGACATGTGCAGCGCGACTGGGTGCGTTGTTTCTGAGCAAGTAGTTCAAAACTGGGAGTTCCACCGGGATATTTTGTAAACTTTGAGTTTAACACCTCCTGGTTCTGTGAAGGATTCTCTAAAATCCAAAAGCTGTAAACCAAAATGGCTGAAGTGCCTTCCGCGAATTTTATTAACCAACATGAGGCAGAAGTTATCCCAGGAGTTGAAGTTTAAGCAGATCGCTCTCCAAAATATGAAGGATGCTTTCGCCAATAAGAATGAGCCATTATTGGACGATTTCCCTTGAATGCTTCATGCTTTCCCTTTTATTTATTTTTAGGTATCTTTGAGTGACGTGAGGAATTCCTTTCATGGTTTGATTTTCTGGTTTTGAACTAGCAAGAGATTGCTTTCTATGAAAATATTTGAATTTTTTTTTTGGGATAATTCATTAGTAGTTTTCTGAAAGGAATTATGCTTGGATCGACTACTCAGACTGAAATTCTAATTTTTTGAATGTAAGTAATGCAACCTAGAGAAATCGCGCATGTTGCATGAAAATTGCAAACATTGCACGAAAATGAAAAAATGTAGAAGAAAATATAACATGGAGATTGAGAACGATATTGACTTCATTCTCAAAATGGGACGCGTGCGTCGAGTCCCCAGCAAATTTCCAAAAGATCTTTCGCGCAAATAATCGTTTAACGAAACTTACTTGTTGACGAGGTTCCAACAAACGAAACTGGGCTCTCCCAGATAATTGCTTAAAATCCAAGTTGCGATCCAAGTTGTTGTAACACGCCTCTAACAATGAAAAGTTTCCAGTCGATTTGATCTCTTCTGTGCAACTACACATGTTAACTTGTGGAGAAAGGGAAGATTTCTAGTTCATAGACGCAACTCCCCTGAATTAATTTTCTCCTGTACAATGCGCTTCAGGCCGTTGCATTCACTGGTAAGGTGATGGATGAACCTGTGGTAATGGAAATATATCGGATCTATCATCTCCAAATCAGTTGGTGGACGCCATACAAGAGGTAGTTGAACTACCCCATCTTGCACCTATACTTCTAGTAACTCCAGAACCTTCCTCATTGGAAACTTCTGGTTTCTCTCGCGTTAGCGGCTGTTGTCGAGAGAACTCTTGTGGGCTTTGATACGAAGATCGTTTTAAGAGCGGAGTTGAGACATGAGTATGCATTGGCATAGACGCGGATCGTTTAGCTTGGCGGTTTTGCTGAAGTACAACTTCTCTCGAGGGCACTGCATCGGTGACAATAGCACTATGATATGGTTGAATTGAGTATCGTTCATTTGTGCAGTTCTTGTCTTCATGGAGGCCTTGGTAAATTTCCCCTTCTTCAGGCGCTTCGCTGTTTGGTAGAGTCAGAGCGGTCGCGGTTTTGAATTGTTACACAACTCTCTGAACTTCTGCGAGGGTCTTAAGATACAGATTTTCCAACAAAGCTTCATAAGCCGATTCCTTACCCTTATCCTGCAGGTATTGTGACGCTCCTGGCGAGTCCCTTCCCCTATGAAAAGTTTCGGCTCTTTGTTGTTGGCTGGATTTTGTTGATTGTTTCCTTTCCGTTCATGTCCGTCGTGGCTACATATTCTGTCTACGTTGTTGTTGACAGGGGGACAAACTTCAGGTAAAAATTCAACATTTTTTGTGTCATCTTTTACATTGATGGTGTTCCCCGGATAAATGCTTGCCAACTCCTTCCACAACCGGTTTGTTATATTCCTTAAGAAACAAAGTGTCTCTTTTTTCCGTTCGGAGATATCATCTTGATTTGTGAGGACATCTTCTAATATCCTAGCCATGCCTTCCATGGTGATTGGGTTTCGATCATCTGTGACCTTCGTAGGATTTGGCTGGTGGGGGTACATCACTGAGCGGAAGTTGGGATTGGTGATTGAAATGAAATCGAATTAATTGCTAAGTTTAGAACTAAGATCTACCCGTTCTAGATTTAAGAAAATTGAAATGAAGATTGAAATTGATTTCTTGCAACTGAGAGATTAATCTCCCACTGTGGTCGCCAGTTGTTTTGGGGTAAAAACTGATTCTGCTGTTTTTGGTAAATTTGGGCGTGTTGATGAGAAATGAATTCAAACCCTAAACAAATGTACTGCACAGGAGTACTTTTAAGTTCGAGAGATCAATCTGTAAGACTCTGGCCTAAACCAAGAAATGGCCGTTCCAGATTCAATTCGGTCACAAAGTGAAGGAGAGGGGTTGATCTTAGGGAGGGAAGCGAAGAAGGTGTTGAGATCAGAATGTTGAATTATGAAGGTGTGGTTGTTTTATGACTTGTATCAGAATGTAGATCTTGCTTGCAGAATGTAAGCTATCAGTTCACGGTGTTTTCTGGATACTTGTGTTGATAACACTTGTCTTCTTGTGTTGAAATAGGTTGAAAAGCCTAGAAGTTCTTCTCTTGTAAACGGGGAGCTTGAAGACTCTTCTTTAGAGAGCCATGTTTTTGTAAACTTCAGTTTTGAGAATTTGAGTCTTAGTGAGGAATTCAGCCCTAGGATTTTAACTGTGCTAAGAATGATAACTTTGAAGGAGTACATGTACCCAACTAGGTCCAACCGAGTATCGTGCATTAAATTTCCAGCCTCTACGGCTACTTATGAGTTGAATGCTAGTATTCTTCAGATGATCCCTATATTCTTAGGAAAAGATGATAAAAACCCTTACTTTCATTTTAGGGAATTTGAAGAAATTTGTGGAACAATTAAGATTAAAGACCTTAGTGATGAAGTCTTGAAACTTAGGATGTTCCCCTTATCCTTGAGAGATAAATCCAAGACCTGGCTGCATAACCTACCATCCGAGTATATAGAAACATGGAAGGAACTTATTGCTGCATTCTATTTTAAGTTTTACCCTAAGCATAAAACTGTAGCTGTTAGGCAGAAAATTAGTGCTAGTATCCAACAAGAGGGAGAATCTCTTTATAGGTTTTTAGAAAGGTTCAACGATCTCTTATCCCATTGTCCTTACCATGGTTACGAGAAAATAAAACTAGTTGAAATTCTCTATAAAGGTTTAGACTATTCGACCAAAGCTATGGTAGAGTCTTTATGTGCAGGTAAGTTCCAGGATTAAACTGCCGATGAAGCTTTCTCTTTTTTAGAAGAAGTGGCTGAAAAATCCCAACAGTGGGAGTCTTGTGTTGAACCCCCTAAAAGACTCTTGGTCAATAGAAGTAGCACCAATATAGTGGATACTAGCTTTGGGTCAGATGCTAAATTTACTGCTTTGTCTATAAGGTTAGAAGCTTTGGAATTGAGTCATTCTAAACATAGGTCTTGTATTGAACATGCTGATAGGAATAGAGCCTCTCAAGTCTCTAGTTGTGGAACAGAGCCCAATAACTCGTTTTGGGAAGGTCAGGTTAGTGAAGAGCAAGCTCATGCTCTCTATAACAACTCTAGGTTTGAAAACCGTTAAAGGTTTGACCCATTTTCAGAGACTTATAACCCTGGTTGGAGAAACCATCAAAATTTCTCTTGGTCTAAGGACCAGAGTCAAGGTCAGTCTAGTAATTCTCAGCCTCCCCCAGGTTTTGGTTATACTATAAGGACTCTTTAGATCCATCCCAGTTCGAGAACCCTTCTGAGAAGAAAATGACTATTTTAAAGGAAACTCTTAATATGTTAGCAAAGAGACATGAAATGTTAACAAAGAACCAGGTTAATTTTCAACATAAAACCGACCAGACTCTTTCTAAGTTAGAACTTCAGGTTAGTCAAATAGCCAAGACTCTAAGTGACAGAGATAACGGAAGTTTCCCTAGTCAACCACAACCCAATCCTAGAGGAGTTCATCAAATATCTTTAGTTGGTGAGAAATCATCAAATCATGTGAATTCAATAACAAGCCTTAGGAGTGGTAAAACGGTAGACAATAAGGTAGCCATGCCTAGTGGACATACTGTAGTTCCACCTTCTACTTCCTAAGAGGAGGAGCCCATAGATGAGGAAACTGAAACAATTCCTAAGCAGTCCTAAGAAATTCTTGATATGACTACATTTGTGCCTAGAGCCCCATATCCACAGTTGCTAGCCCCAACAAAGAAAGAGTCGACTTTCAACAAGATAATGGAAACATTTAAGCAGGTGAACATTAACATTCCGTTATTAGAAGCAATTAGGAAAATGCCTGCTTATGCCAAGTTCCTTAAAGATCTTTGTACACGAAAGCGTAAGCTTACTGTCCAAAAGAAAGCCTTTTTAGCTGGTCAAATAAGTTCCATTCTTCTGAACCAAACACCCCCTAAGTATAAGGACCCTGGATGCCCCACCATATCTTGTGCGATTGGTAATCACATGGTCGATAAATTTTTACTTGACTTAGGAGCTAGTGTTAACTTACTCCCGTATCATGTATACACCCAGCTAGGTCTCGGTAAGTTGAAACCGACTAAAATGACACTACAATTAGATGATAAGTCTGTCAAAGTCCCTCGTGTTGTCATAGAGGATGTTCTGACTGAGGTTGATAAGTTTATTTATCCAGTGGATTTCGTTGTTCTAGACACCCATCCTGTTCAGGACCCAAGCGCTTAAATCCCAGTGATTTTAGGTCGCCCATTTTTAGCCATAGCTAACGCTGTCATCAACTGTAGGACTGGGCTTATGAACATATCCTTTGGTAATATGACCACTGAACTAAATGTCTTTAATGTGACTAGACAACCTTCTGAGAACGATGATTTAGAAGAAGTGAATATGATTAGCACTTTAGTTCAGGATAATTGGCTTGACACTTTACTGGTAGATTCTCAAGATGATTTTGAGGAAACCATTCTCTTAGATCAGATGTGTGATCAATCTTTAGAAGAAGCTCTTGAGTATTTTAAAGATTCTATGGACCCAGAAATTCAGGCAATAGTTTTAGGTCTTTCTGAGAGTAATGATGACCCTAAGTTTGGGGGTAGAGAACTAGAAGAATCTCTTGAGTATTTTAAGGACTCTGAAGATCCGAAAATTCAAGCAATACTTAGAGGTTTGTCTGTGAGTAATTAAAACCCTAAGTTTAGGGGTAGTGATGGTTATTGTGATTGTCATGTATCCCTAATTAGAGTCCCTAACTTGGGACTCGAGCCTGGTGCGTCTGAGATATTACTTGAGTCTATTCAGACTCCGCAACCCGATCCTCCTGATATTATCCAGGAGGTAACCCAGGTATTAGAGACCCGTTTTTCGGATGAATCTATTTATCGAGACACACATATGAAGTTCAATTACGCGCCCCAGATAAACCCAGTTATCTTGACAGAAACCTTGGATGAGGACATGCTCCTTCTTTTCATTTTTCTGAACCAGTACAGTTGTCTCATATTTGTGTTAGCTCTATTTGGTATTATGGACCCACAATTGTTTCGACTATTGGTATACGATTTTGAAAGATGATTAGCCAATTTGTGGTATTTGATGCCTATCTAAAGACTTTAAATTTAGCATTTTATGGGAGGCACCCGCGCTCATGCGATATGGTAATATCCTTCCTTATTTCTTTTCCCTCAAGTGGTAACAGTTTCTCCTTGTTCATGCTTTTAATTTTATTTTTAGAATATTGAGGACAATGTTAGATTTAAGTTTGGGGGTAAGGGAGAAACTTCTAGTTTCGCATAGTATCCGGTTAGCTAAGTTTACATTCTATTTCTCACCGAAAAGATGGAAATTAGAATTGCTAGGGATAACATTCTAGTGAGACATTAGAGAAAAAGACATTAGAGATCTTTGACAATCAGGAGAGAACATGTACCTTTTAGAGGGTAATCGTGATGGACCTAACCATCAGTGCTAAATGAAGGCAGATTATTACTTTCAGTCTTCAGCTTGTGAATTTATTCAAGTAGAAAACCTTGTTGCTTGACCAAAATTTCTTACAGGTGAGAAATTTTCGTGAAGGATTCTGCAAGAGCATGTAATTCTGTCTTTGATTGAACACAGAAGTGTGTCAATGCTTCAATACACTGATCTTTCTTCAGCATATTCTCTCTTTCCTTCTTTCTAAGACAATCTCTCTTTTTGATTTTACTCTTAATATCAAGAGAAGATGCAGACTTATTCTTAAGTTGATCCTTCTAATCTAGCATCTTACCAAGAGAAGATGTTGGATTCAGACTCATAGTTCGGACAAGGAATGACCAAAGAAGGAGAAAGATCTTTTTATAATTTTCATACTTCTGAAAATATAATATTACTATAAATACGAATATCTAAAATATTTTCAATTACTGGATTTTATTCCCATAATCTACACAAAAGTGCCTTGATTTTTCTTCTTCCTCACTAAAAGATTAGGCACACAAGGTGAGGAAAGAATTCTAATACCGATCAGTTGGTATTAGTATGAGATTTTCTCTCATTATGGAATTTTGAACAACCAGAGTGTTCTTGATCCAGTATAGTATGACAGGATCTCCTTTTGTTACCTCGAACTGACGAAGTATCTTGAGATTTACTTAGGTTGCCTATGCAACTTTTAACAATTCTGTTTTTGAGACGGTTTTTGAATCTTGTCTTATTTTTCCCTTTACCATTAGATGATTTAATAACATCGGAAGTCTTTTCCATTTTTAAAATGGGTAAATTAATAATGGAGGAGGAAGAAATAAGATTGACAACTAATGCAATATTAGTTGTTTCCTCTTCTTAAGAATCATATGAATCAGAGCTCTCATCTAGAGTTACAGCCAGAGCCTTGCTTCCAGTTTATTTCTTAAGATTGGGACAGTCTTTAGCAATATGACCAAACCCTTTACACTTAAAGCATTGCGGTTGATATTCATCATCTTTTTCATGATCCTTTTTGACAGGAACTCGATCATGTGGACGAGAAGATCGATGAGTATTCTTTATGAATATCTTATTTCTTTTCTTTATGAGATCTCAAAACTACCTAGTAATCAATGATAATGATTGTTCAATTTCATCATCAGAATTTTCTGCAATCTGTTCATCTGAATCATCCATCTGTCTATTCATCTCCATTGGAGCTTTTAGAAATTTTGCAGTTTTAAAAGCGATTCCTTTTGTTTGAATAGACTGTGATTCATGATCAAAGATCTTTAACTTTCCAATAAGTGTGCTTCCTGAGAGGGTTGAAAGATCATTTGCTTCTATGATTGAATGCTTCTTAGAATCGTATCTAGATTGCAACGTTCTGAGAATTTTGCACACTATATCCTTTTCAGAAATAGTCTTTCCAAGAGAGAAAGAATCATTAATTATCTCAGAGAGTTTAATATGAAACTCTTCAAAAGTGTCGTTGTCATCTATTCGAAGGTTTTCCCAATCGGATGTAAGAGTTTGAAGTCTAGCTTCTTTCTCTGATGTGTTTCCTTCGAATACTATCTGAAGATTATCCCAAGCTTCTTTCGAAGTTTGACATGTTGATACATGATGTTGTAAATCACGACTTACAGCATGTATTATAGCATTCAAACCATCTGAATTCTGCTTTGCAAGAGCCTTTTCTTCGTTCGAAAAATCTACTAAGCGTTTAAACTCAGTTTCCGAATTTTCTATCTTTGGACGAATATAACCATCAACGACTAATAGCCATGTATTAAAGTCTCATGATTGAATAAAAGATCTCATAGCATATTTTCACCATAGATAGTTTGTTCCGTCAAATCTTGGCGGTACGTTAATTGAAGTCGATTCATGAGAACTCGAGTTCATTCTTATAGGTTGGATCGCACCAAACACAGATTGTTAAATCTTTTCGTGTTTGCTTGCTCTGATACCAATTGAAAAGACGAGGGTACTCAAATATACCTCAATCTAAAACTTTTCCACCTATAAGTCCTTTCTCCGAAAGTGATTGTCTATAGACCGAGTCGAGACAATACAACTAATCGGTTCACACTTCGTGTGATCGTCTATGGATACGAGATTGAGATAATACGATAACAAGATAACTTGTGTGATTGACTATGGATACAAGATCGAGAAAATACAACAACGAAGTATGTTTACTGGATAAATGGTTCGGACTTAACCAAACACAATAGGATTACTATCAAGTAAATAGGAATTAACGTTTGTGTATTTTAATTATAATTATAATAAAAACAATTATAATTGCGAAAATAGAAAAGTAAAAGACACAGCAAGATTTTGTTAACGAGGAAACCGCAAATGCATAAAAACCCCGGGACCTTGTCCAGAATTGAATACTCTCGGGATTAAGCCGATATACAAAATCAAACCAACTTCGTATAGTTGAGACCAAGTAACTAAACCTATAGTTCACCTAGTTCCGTCTGTATCCCTGTGCCTCCAACTTGTTAATAAGTCACGCACTTGGAACAATTCCTTTGGTTCGTATTCCAAACAGTAAAGGAACAACAAATCTGTTCGGTAACAACTCTTTTCAATCAAGTGATATGAGTTCGACAAAAGGCTTGTCAGGTTCTTAGATCTATCCAATAACAACTACCAAAGTAATTGTCAAGAATTTGCAATCAATACTTTGAATCACAAAGAATTGTATTGATGCCGATCTACTCAACTAATCAATCCAATCTATCACAAAGATAAACAAATTATAGTTGGATCCTCTTTACCCGAAACAAGTATTGTGCACACCAAAGATTATGAACCCAAATCAGAAATCTTCTTCGTCTTCAAATCTTCTTAGATATTCAATAAACACATGCATACAATCAACTTGAATCTCTTGTGATCAATCACACACAGAACGGAGTCTGTTAACAATAGATTATCACAAGACGTCTTTAGATCTACAAACAGTCTAAAGATCCCCGTCGAAACTTCGATCTAGTTTGAGTGAATCTTATATCAGAAGAGAAGATTCTCAAGCATAAACAAACTAGGTTCAATCAAAGTTTAACAACCGTTAGTCAATCAAATCAATCGAAAACTAATAATAAACCGCAATTATCTAGTTTCCCACCAACGGTACTAATAGAGCTTCTCAATCCCAAAGAAGTCTTTAAACTGAGCGGACGTAAGAGATTTCGCCTAATTAGGTTACTTTCCTCTCCGAATAGGCGGCTCCACCAGTAACAACACAACTAGGTAGTTTTGCTGGCTCTGAGGATTAGTTTGCTCGAAATGCAAACTTTGATATTTATAGACCAAGGAAGTTTGGACACCAAGGAATTTCCAAAACCGAAAATATTCTCAAGATATGCAATATATTCCAAATTCGGTTTCAATAATTCCTGGAAATGCTTTGTCCAAATGTTGACCGAAATCTCACTAGAAAATCTCCAATTAGTAAATGCACATTACTAATTTTTATTTTCCAAATATAAAATTAAAAACCTTAATTAAAAGATTCTCAATTTATTTTCGATCCGGGATTCTCCTTTAGCTATTAAGGAATATCTTTGAACAATAAAAGATAAGCGTTACTGCACATGTTCAAAGTATGTCGACATCTTTACTTTGTAAGTCCTCTTTCATACTTACAATCTTGGAATCAATTTGCCACACTTCCAAATAAGTTTAGAATTGGTTCATCTGACTTCCAAGAACTATGTGATTGATTACCCTATCTAATCACCAAACATGGGTTTCACGGTTCTACCAAAATAAGTTTCGGTTCTACCTCCATGTGGGTACTAGAATTAGTCACGCTAGTTACCAAAACTTGGTTGACTAGGTACTAGGATCGGTTCCCACATATATATGGTATCTAACTTGTATTTGTTGCACATGTCCATAGGATCGGTTCCCAATATCTAAAAACGTGTTGCATATGTTCATAGGATCGGTTCCCAATATCTAGAAACTTGTTGCACCTCTTACAAGGATCGATTCCCCTTTTGTGATCGGTTGCACCACTTACTAGGATCGGTTCCCCTTTGCCTAGAGTTGGTCATACCAATTACAACAAATCGATCATACCATCTCAGGTGATTACTTAAGATCGGCTTCACAAATAAAAGTCATACCAATACAAAAGTCAGGCCTTGTGAATAGTTTTACCAAGAACATAAACAAGTCAGGCCTTGATACTTCATTTATGATAGAGTTTGTCATTTCCAAGTGGAATTTTTTTTTTTTCCCATATCCTTACCTCGTAACCATTAAGTAGTATGTGATGATGTAACAGGGTAATGCCAGTAAATTGAACAAAATGAAGAACTTTTGTTCTTATTTTTTCTTAACAGCAAAGAATATCATCTTAATCTATCAGTTTCAGCAGTTTAGCAGCGCACTCCGTAGTAACATTTTTTTTTTCTTCCTCATATTACCTCAGGCACAACTATCCTAACCTTTTGTCTTTAAGGAACCACCATTTAGTGTTGGTTTTGACAGCACCAACTGTTCCAAAGTAGGTTCTGACACTTATTCTTTACTAGAACACTAACATACTAATGAGTTATAATTTGATTTGATGAAGATGGCAAGAGAATGGACTAATTTAAAGCTTAATTATTAAGACGACTACGAAGATAAGTCTAAGAAGATTTCTAAAGCTTCGGATCTGCATGATGGGGAACTGAAGAATACTGAGGAGTATCAAGTGAATGAAGACTGCAGGCTCGTGGTGCTATGAAGTTTCATTCTATAAGTTTTTACTTGTTGAATCTTGAGTGGAGTTTTGCTTAACTGATCAAACACATGTGATGTATCTCATATAATTAATAAAAGGTATTTTGGATCAGTTTTAATAGTGTGATTAATTTGTCAATGATTAATAATTTAAATGATCCCTAAAGAATCAATATAAGTGGCCAATACTGCCTTCCCGTGGTTGAATACAAACTACGGCCACCATTCAGATTTAGAACCATAGTGGCTAAAAACCAATACATGTGGCTAAAAGCTAAATATTTGCCCCATTGAATTCGTTGTGTGACTTTAAAATATTTAGCGCCATGTTTTATCTGATCCCCTGTGTCCAAAAGGTGAACAATAGCTACATCGAAAACATTTGACGTGTCTTTGGAAAGTTTTTAGTCGCGGTGCTACAAATTCTTAGTAGCCATAACTTATTAATTGGCCATGTAAAATGTTTATCACGTGTTCGAAAATATGAATAGCCATAGTACTATAGATTAAACATGACTACAAGTCATGTATTGGCCATGTTAAATTGTTTTTCGTGTTTCCAAATGATAGAGATGGCCATGGTTAAGAAAAATTAGAGTGGCTCTAAGGCATGAATTGGCCATGATAAAAAGAATTTTGCGTGTCCGATTGATGACAAAGGCCATGGCTAAGATAAAATTCACGTGACTTTAAGGTAAAGTTTAGCCACGTATAAATCGAATTGCGTGTCTATAAGGATCCTATGACCATGGTGATAGTGAAAATGCTTAACTACAAAAATAAATAATGAGTACTATATAGACACGGTTATAGAGGTATGGCCATGGTAAATCATATTTTATAGTCACTCAAAGTTTATGTAGCCATAAAGGTACCCAATTGTCACGGCACCTGATGCCACATTTCTGGAGTGAAAAAAATCCATGGCCAAAAGCCTATGGACACGGTGATCAAGTGTGGCCTATGTGAAGATTTGTACTAGTGGCTTGGTGGGTTCAACCGAGTTATGCTCTAACATTCATGATACCAAGAAGATCCAAGTGCTAAAGTCCTTATCTCATGGCCATGTAAATATTAGTATTGTTATTATTGTGTTTGCATCAAAAAATAAAAATAATAAAAATACATACATTTAAATTTTATTGTTAGCTTTTTGTTCAATAAGGCCATAGGGAAGTAAAAATCTATAAGAGAGGAGTTAATTGTAAAGGTTCTACGAGGTTCGGGAGTTTATCATCAACAGTTGAAGCCGAAGAAGGTGTTGTTTCTACTGAACACTATGAGAGAGTCATAGAGAGATGCATATTGTTTGCTTTGTTAGTCCGCTTTCCATCTGGCACAAGATCTTTCTAGCACTGGTTAAACTGCTTACACGTAATTTGTACAGCTGTGTAGCAGATGTCCCTTTCATCTTTATCTCTATCCTAATCTTATCCATCTGTAAAGCGGATGCATCTCATAATGTTTATCTAGCTGTGTAGCGGATATCTCTTTATCTAGCAGTATAACGGATGTGTCTCCCCTTTTCTTTATTCACCTATAAAGCGGATACCTTTAATTTCTCTGGCATTCTAGTCACTTGGAGATAGGTTGAGAATATGTATGTCCTCATAGCTCTTTGGATACTTGTGACCAATTAGAAGTCAAGGTTTTGTGGGTACACCTCTTGTAAACCCTCCCGAGACTATAACTCGGCTACTAGGGCCACCTAGGGGGTTCAAAGGCTTGTTGCACACGCTAAGTGCAATCGCGATGCCTGCGACAGTGAGTTAGGATTTTATTTCTATATATTAGATTTGCTCGAGGACTAGCAAATAATAAGTTTGAGGGTATTTGATAGACACATTTTGTGTCTAAATTGATCTCAATACTATATATTGTAGAAACTCGATTTCGTATTTATTTACAGTGTTTTATGTGTTTGTAGGTATTTTTGGGCAATGAACATTTTTGGAGAAATCGGATCGAAAAGTTGCTAAAGGCACCTCCATAGGACACCCGCTATTTGGACCCTCACTTTGGATAAGGGGTACCTTAATTACTAAGGGGCACCCTAATTTCTATCGGCACCCCAGCAGAGGATAGGGGCACCCATCTTCATCGTTTAAAAGAAGAACAAAAGGTGGGAAAATGTCGTGTGTTTCTGCAAAGTTTTTGTACCGGGTTTTGGAAGATTTTCGTTGAGATTTTCTCGCAAGATTGGATTGGGATAACCTTGTTAAGACTAAACAAGGAAGGTAAACGTTTTGAAAACGATAAAAAGGGGGAGTTACTTGATCTTCTCGTGAAACAGGGGTGTATTTACTCTTGTGACTGGCTGAGAAGATTTCAGGCGCGAATAAAGGAGATTCAATCACTACTGTCGATTGGTATCACCCTGTTTTGAGTAACCAGGGGTGGTAAGGTGTTTTGTTTCGACAAACTTGGGTTGCATCGTTGGATTGAAGCAAACAGAGGACACAAGCTCTTCACGGGTTTTATTTGAGCTACTGCGATTTGGGACGTGTACTGCACATGTTTTACGAAGCTTAGCTGTACATAGGAGCGTGTAGGAGATATATAAGGAGAGTTAGCCGGAAGATATCGCATGCAGAGAAGAAAAAAAAAGGAAATTATTCCCGAGAATAACTTTCCTTTACTGTGGAGATTTTGTGGAGTTATGAGAGATTATTCTTGTCACTTCGAGGTATAAAAAGGGAGTTGGGGCAATAGAGAGGGTTGTCGAGACTTTGGGAGAGAAACAAAACCGATGCAGAGTGATTGTGTTCATCAACAGAGAGGAAGAGAAGAAGAAGCACAGTCTACACTAAAAGACTGTCGTTTCTTAGTGTCTTATATTGTAACCTTAGCGACTATTTTCTGTGACAGTTTCTAAGTATAGTTTCCTTTCTGTGACGTTTACTTTGTATCGTTTATCCTTTATTCATCTTGTAAACAATTTTTGAGCAATGAACAAATATTTTGAGAGAGTTTCCAAGATGATGAGCTAAACCCAATCCTTGGGGCGATGGAGGAAGTTGTTGTTTCGGTAAAAGTGATATATCTTTATTTTAAATTAATTATAGCAATTCTATTATGATTTTTGCATTGAACTAAAAAATTGGTTTTATGATTTTGATTAGTTAGCTGTGTTTTGTCTTGATAGAGCATGCTTGCTTTAGTGTTTTGATGTTTTATGCTTGCGATTAACAGTTATTCTTTTGGAAATCTACATGTCTAGGCAACACTATTAGAATCAAATTGAATGTTGAGTTGCAAAATTATTATTTTATTAAATCACTAATATCGTCCAATGGTGGAGTCCTAGCCCCAGTCTTTCCACAATATTCACATCACCTTTTTATTTGAGTTTGTTATTTTTATTTATAAAAATAAAGTCTAAAAAGTCTGCTTTCACAAGTATTGAACGAACCATATTACTTACCACTTCTACAATCACTGTAAAATATCATCATGAACTTCCGGCAGTACGCGGACTTTAGTTGTGGTTATCCTGAGCAACAAAGTACGCATACTTTGGTTCAAGGATTTATGACTTACACACGTATGAGTACACATACAATGTTTATATCCATTCAAGGTTATATATTCTAAACTCTCATTTCAATCATTGAAACATTCTTAGAGGATGTTAAATAGAGGTTATTCACACACTATTTTTCATCAAAGCAATTTTCAAGATATTGAAATAACCAACATGACTTTCGTCACTTGTAAAGATGAACTTGGCCAAAGCGAAAGCTTACCAACACATATTTCGAGAAAAAGATAAGCGAGATAAACTCGGCTCGAAATAGCAAATGTGTATAATCGGAGTCTATATAGCAATACGACTTTTGTCTCAAGATAGGAGATAGAGTAGATAGACTTTTGAGTGATAGATAAGTTCAAGTTTCCACATACCTTTTAGTCGATGAAGTTCCACCAGTTCCTTGAGTAGTTATTCATCTTTGTATGATGAACGTCGTGGAGTCTAGAGCTCAACTACACTTTCTATCCTAGTCCGAGACTTAGCTATAAGTAGACTAGAAATCAAGACTTATAGTTTTGGCAACTAAACTTGACAACAAGCTTGAGATAGCAACGCTTGCGAGTTCAACTGAGCAGTGCTCTAACAACATGTAAAAGAATAATTACGCAGCTCAAACATAGATAACTGTGACTGTGGCACTGCCACATCATCGTAGAGGAATAATTAAGGGGTTTTTGAGTGTACCCCCTAAAAGAATTATTGATTGAGGTTTCCCTCCTAAATTTTTAATACCACCAACTCCCCCACCCCCCTAAAATATTATTTCGGTCAAATATACCCTTATTGTTCAATGTACCAATGCCATCATTTACAATGATTTTATAAGGTTTGAATATCTTCGTTGGAGATAAATTCAACGCATTTTGTAAATCAATTCACATATTTATTAAATTGATTAATTTATATGAGCAAAGCTCAGGGATATTAGATATTTCCGGTAAAGGTACAGATTTAGTCGAACTCATCCAAAAGGTATCAACCATGTGCGTGTTGCGACTCAGTCTGACCCGCCGTGTGAGTTGTATTGTTTTTTACCAGTTTGACCTTCCTGGTCGAGTTAGAATGTGGAGTTAGGGTTAGGTTATAAAATGGTTTAATCCTCTAATTCTTTCCATTGATGGCTCTGTGATAAAGAAATTACATATTCAAAGTTCAATTTCTGAGTTAACAATGCCTTCCATACTAAAAGATTTCTCTTCATCTAAATTAAGTACAACTTGCAGAAATCTAGTTATTTTTACGGCGTCTGGAAGTGGATGTCCTTCGTTCTTACATAAGCAGAGAAAGAAGTTGAGAAAATGGAAGACCCATAAGCTAGAAAATTTGCTCAAAGAAATGAGAGACTACCGATACAGGTTGGGATTTCTATATCCATCAATAACCCCTATTATTGTTGATCATAATGTTATATTTTTTTCAATTTTAGTGGATTTCTGCTTGTTTTAGTGACTTCATTTTCAGCTGACTTACTCAAATCTTTGTTATTATGCTGCATCATAATATAAATTTTTGTTTGTTGAATAAAATTTGGAAATTGGCCTTTGGTTGGATCAATCAGTACTGAATGTGACTTAACATATCCTTTTGCATTTTGTAAATGTTTTTGTGAAATTGATAGCCATTAAATCCATAGCATCTAATTGAAGTCGTCGAATTTGTGTATAGTGAATGTGTTACTAGCAGTTGAACAGAATCTTAATGATCCAAGGTATTTCTTGAATAAATACAATAAGCAGGTAGACCCATGAACCACAAAAATGACTGGTGTTTTATGCTTCAATATTTCCTCTCCTACCGGTGGCTATCTACACGTTCGAGGACTGTATATCTGTCTACTTTCATTACTTTCTTTCCAATTTAATTGCTCCCGCTTAGTATATCTAGCATCTAAAATCAATTACCATATGATTATACATCACAATTGGTTATTGTTCTTGTATTTTCTTGTTTTGCAGACAATTGTTGAGTATGAATCTTACTGGAATATTATTACACGAGCTTGGTCAATTCTCTTACTTGGATATAATGAAAGTTTAAACCATTGGTGCACCTGGAAAATTGTTAAATATATATGGTGTCACATGATTCTTTCGCTGATAATTGATACTATAGTTACCTAAAATCTGAGATAGGCTAGATGTGGGATTCTAGGGTTTTTGAAAGTGAGTTACGGGAGGTTGAGCATGAACAGTCTTCGCCTAAACCACGCACAGTGGATGTTCAAAGGCTGTTTCAGTCACAGGGAACAGATTTAAGGTTGGTCTTAAGGAGAGAAGCAGATGAAGAGAGAGATCAGGGAATTCTAGGGTTTGAAGAAGAATTACTCTGAAAGGTTATGAGAAAGATTGTGATAGCTTAGAGAAATAGAGGACCTATTTATAGCTGAATTCTCTAATCTCAGGTCGGTGAAGATAAGAATTGCTTTTCGTGCCGTATGGAGCAATTTTCCCGTCACTTCAGGAATATAGATAAACTAGGTTGAGTTTATCTCATTATTCCACCGCCTTACTCTCTTCTACGGTGATAAATAATCCGGGTATTTCTCACACGTGCCGTAGACCGCCAGACCAAAACCCTAATTGTTATCCCCCCATTTGTGAAGCTGAGTCAGCCTTTGTGATGACGTGTTGAGAGAGAGAAATATTCTCTTTAGCCGAGTTGGCCGAGATAGAGAGATATTCTCAAATTTGTAAGAATGACTAGGATGAGTCACGTGAAAAGGCATGGGATGCCTCAGAATTCGTGTGGATAGGAGACTCGATTCCTACATGAGGCTCGTGCCTACCATGGGGAATATTCAGCCTTATCAGAGATTTCCCGAGAGATTTGAATCTCTCCGAGATTTTACAGAGAGATTGGAATCTCTCCGAGATTTTGCGAAGAGATTTGAATATCTCCGAGATTTTCCAGAGAGATTTGAATCTCTTCGAGATTTTGCAGACTGATCAAATCTCTATGAAGATTTTCATACGCACGATTAATGCCTCTGCGAGACTTTGGATCACTTGTCTTTGACCAGCGTATCTTGCAGAGATGTGCTAGGAATCAACTGTGTGTACATATGATGGGCCAACAAGACAAGTGTATCTCAAAAGGATGTTCTAGGAGTCTGTCGAAAGGGCTCGGAGGCAGAATAACCAGCGTATCTCACGGGGATGTCCTAGGAGTCATTCGGAAACCCTTTTTTTAGTAAAAGATTGGGCCGAATAACGAATCAGTAAGTCGAGTCAGAGCCTAGAGTATACATGACCAGTGTATCTCACGATGATGTACTAGGATTCAGTCCTTGATCTCAATTAGGGTGAGTCGTGCTTACAGGAGACATGCATATCTCCCCTCCGGGTCATAAGTACGTCGGGGACGTATTTACGTATCTACAGAGCCAACATGACCAGAAGCATCTCGTCGAGGATGTATACTAGGAATCATGGAATCACAATCAGATGTGTCTCGCGAAGACAGGCTGGAATTGTGGATGTTCTGGTCCATAAGTCTGCTGAGGATGTTTTACGCTCTACAGAACCTACGTGACCAGCAGTATCTCGTCGAGGATGTGCACTAGGAGTCACGGCATCACGACCAACAGTATCTCGCGGGGACGTATACTAGAAATTGTGGCTAAGAATGCCTTGAGGTCCAAAGGATTAATCTCTCATGAGAGTTTAATTTTGTCCGTGGTCTTGAAATGACACTTTTTCCCCTTATCCAAATTTCACCATCTACATTAAGTCCCCTACTCAGAGTAGAACCTTGATTGTTCTATGATGAGTATATAGATGGTTGCGAATCATTCAGGCACGAATTTACAACTTTCTTTGCGAAGTCCCCGATGCTTAGTCCTTGCTTGCTCCGATTCTGAACAACGAATTAACTCTGGAATTGTGAGCTTTCAAGAATTTTGTATTAGGAGACATTACTATTACGACACTTGAGCCTTGATGCAGTAAAATTTTCGTTTTTGAGAGACTAAACTTGCGAATTAGGGTTTTCTTTGACCAAAACCCTAATTTCTTCCTTATGTGCCACTCTGAGCTTGGAATTGACCCTGGGCTTGGTATCCTTTTAGGATTTCGCATTTGGGAACGTCATGGAAATAGAGTCTTGTAGAGGATATTTCCATCTTGGTCGAGTGAGATTCGCAAATTAGGGTTTACTTGGACAAAACCCTAATTTTCTCTTTGTGCGTCATTGAGCTTCTGAGTTTGTGCAAGAAAGGATTTGAGTGGCTTCCTGCTATCCGTGAAGTTGGTAAAAATACTGTGATAATAAATTATCACTTTATTTTGCAGTTACGGAGTTCCTATCCCATACAAATTCTGAATTCATGCTTGTACTGCACCTAAACCCTAATTTTCCTCTTGGTCGCATCTGACTCCTTCAGACACTCTGGATAGGCTTTATGAGGCTTGGAAGGTGTGAATCTATCATGCGGGGTTAGCACCTTGTATGACGAGAACTTGGTCAATCCCTTATACTAATCAGACACTCCTTTTCGAGAGAAAATACCTAACTTTGAAACCCAAGGGTATTTTCGTCAAAAGCTAACATGAGCATGATTTTTATGACATGAAAGACTTCGTGAGACTCTTTAGGCATGGTCACGGCTTGAGATATGGATATAGGCGCATTCTGGTCCTTGTTTTGAAAATTGTGAACTCCAACTTCCCTGTTTTAGCTAAACTCCCTTTATTTTCTCTGACATTCTGCTTTTTTGTATTTCGTTTCAATCTCGTTCTTCTTCGAACATTTAGAGAACTCAATATTCATATGTATGAGGCTTTTGGAATGACTAGATGAGAGCTTGGTTGGTCTCTGGCTATATTAAGGCTTTCTTCTTTGAAAATACTCAAAATTGCAATATAAGGGTATTAATCCCTTATGAGCTCGTTTTTGTTGAAGAGTAATGATCTAAAAGGGATTGAGAGGGGCTTATAGAACCTTCTAAGAGAATGGGAGAGGCTCGGTCCCTTCTCTTTTAGAATAAATCATTGTTTTCCACAAAATTCTTGAAATTAGGGTTATTTTCGTCAAAACCCTAATTCTCTTCGACTTTGATCCCTCTGAAAAAATTACGAGAGAATAAATCACGTCCCACTTTCCTAGGAGAACATCCTCACGCATGAAAATGGATTATCCACGGTTTGGAGGGATTTTAAAAGAAAGAAAACCCTCAGTTTCCTTATTTGATCCAAATTCCTCTAATTTTCTCTTAGCTCCAACTCCTTTTCCTTTTGAATGATGGCTTCCCTTTTGAGCTAGGATTGAAAATATAACTATTTGACAAATCCTATTTTTACTAAGATTCCATTTTATAGCCGAACTCTTATGTCTTTTCTTGAAACTTCTTTCTTTGCTTGACTTGAAATCTAGTTGGAAAACCGTGTGTATGGGTATGTTTCCATGAGTGGATAAGAACTTGATCATATCTCTTCAATCATCTCTGATGCATACTTCTTCGACCATCGAATCAACAAAAGTAGTCGTATTTGTAAGGATTCTCTTCGTTTAGGTGTTCGTCATAAAACTTCAGATTTGAGACACTTAGGGAGAATGAATGTAAAATATTTATAAGGACTCCGACTTGAGTCCCCAGCCCCAAATTTTAAAGAAAATAAGATAGGCTTTCTAACGCGAAAAGAATGACTCAATTCCGAGTTTGTTTGGACTATCAAATCTGTGTATACTTTTGACTTCAGTAATCCCGTATAAAATTTCAGGAGTTTTTCAGATTGCGCTTACTTAGGTGTCGGGGCCGCATCTCCTAGATCGTTTGTCCGTTTGAGGCGCCCTTTTGGTATGTTGTTGGGAAGACATTTAGGGACATATTTTCTTCAGAAAGTACTCCGAAATTCCTTATAAGTTGTCATCAGTCTTCAAGTATTTGTGCAGGAATATGCGGATGTCTGTTTTCGAAATGAGTCCTTGTTGCGTTTGAACTCTTGATGTATTGAGCCTATTAGGAAACGATCTCTTGGAGTTTTATGACCTTATGAACCTTCCATAGATTAGTATAGGTCATGATTTTTGCCTCCCTTGGTAAGAGACATGCCCATCATTTGATTTTATATTTATACCCTTTGTCGTGAAGAAAACGTATTTTCTTTGATCCTTTGTTAAAGTGTGGACCCAAACAAATCCACGAGTATCTATTGAGATGTGAGATGGATTTCTTGATAAGTATAGGACTCTAGGCATGAGGGTATGCTTGAAGGGATTAGGAGAATACAAGGCTTGAAGAGATTAGGAGAGGAAAAGGCTTTAGGGGAAAAGACCGGTCTTCATGTAAATCAAACCATAGTCCTGTGTTGTTGCTCCCTTGATTTTAACTTATGTAGTTTGAACTTTGCAGCCTTATCTGATCTTCTGTTTGTTTGTAGAGTACTCTTCATGGTGAGAACGAGTTCGACCTTGGTAGAATGCAGATGAGGCGGACGATGGATTATATCGTGAGCATGATAACTCCGAACGGTCTTGCTTCTGCTGATCTTGTAAACCTGGGAAACTCGGAGACAACCCGTGAGAATCTTTGCTTTCAATATGAGGTGGTTGCGAGAGTGGCTCGATTCTGTCAGGGTCCGTTTGGGTGAATTGAGTTCAAAGAGGTTCTTAATCTGAGTTACGTATGGTAGATAAAGAGCTAGAACATGCTAAGCAGGCGGCTCGAGATGCAGAGGCTGAAGTGAAGCAGTTGAACATGAAGAAATAGATTTTATCTAGGGGCCTTTGCTGGATGATTTTCTTCAAGGTTGATATTTTATCTCTCTGAACCTTTCCTGTATGCATCTGTTAAAGGAAGGGGACCTTCATGAATTCGAACTTGATGCAAACCCTAGATTGCTTCGTCGGGTATGCGAGTAGGTGAAAACCCTAAGTTAAATTCATAATAGGTGTTCCTCCTTTGCGCGGCCTTCACACCAGAAGCTATAGAAACTTCGTTTGACATCCGATTTCAGTGGTTGACCCCAACTATCGAACATAAAAGACCTAAATTTCATTTATTAGAGTAAAATTAGGATTTGGAGATTGGTTTTTTGGTGATAAACCCACGTGAAGTTAAACTCGGGAATTAAAATATTTAGCAGCAATTCCTTCAAGTATTTTGATGACATCTCTTGGACCATATTTTGAAACATCATTCCCTTTTAACACGTGGTAGGAGAGACATGGACGGATATTTTTATCAATGGCACGTTATCGAATTATCTACCCCTTTGTCCCACTTCGTCGAGTTATGTGACTAAAGTATGAGCCGCGTCCAAGTAGATTGGAAACTGTATACTCCTATTCAAACCGATTGCGAACCCTAGTTTGTCTCCTGCATGCGTTCATTGTTGAAGAATAATTTGAATGCTTCTTTTACTTGATATAGTCATGTTTCACGCATATGAAACCCTAAAACATCTTATAGGGACGAAACTATCCATATTTGAACCATCACATCTTCAGTCAGGATCCGGGACATAGTTGCAATTGATGAATACAAAGAAAATTCCGACGAAGGAGAATTCGACGATACTGAAGAGAGATGCAAGATTTGTCGAGTCACATGTGATTCCCTTTCACGATTTTGAAGGCCAGACTCTAATCTAATAGTCCCTAAGTAATAAGTTGTGATGTGGGTTTGAGGAGTTGAATGGTCTCGATGTGTCCCAATCTTTAGAGACACTTGCGTTGATTGTTTCTAAATATTTATCTGGAAACTGGATGTCAGGGTCACCTCTTGTTGGTCATACAAAGGTGTGTAGCACGGTTTTTTGCTAGTTCCCAGTTTGATATGTGACTAGGGATTCTTATCGACTCGAGTCGCTTGGAAAAATAAAGTAAAACCCTTATAGCGTAAGAGATTGAGTCTTAAAGGCAAGAAAGCGATACTCTACAGGTTGGAGACGTCTGTAGGGGAGTCATGTAGAGTGTCTGGCCGTATGTGTCTTCCTGGACAAGATAAATTTATTGTTCCGCCTCTACTAGGTGTCTTGACAGGGATTCATGTAAACTTGTTTAGCCAAATCATCTATCGAGATATATCTTCCTTCTGGGAGATGGTTTGCGTTAAGGTTGCTGATGATGGAGTTCTTCGAAAGTCCCTACGTTACATCCCAACTTGAGGAAGTGGTTTTCTGATTTGGGGAGCCATAAGTGGTCGTTGCATCTTGTTCTTTGGTCATCACGTCCGACTCTGACACATGGGCTATCTTATCGAGCTGGTCTTTCGAAAAGAAGAGGCTTTGACTGTGGGAACTGCTAGACGCGTCTGGATGAGTATCCTGAATAGTTAACCTCACAAGCATCAATACACATCTCTTTTTCCTTGATAGATTCGACTGCAAAGATATTCTGCTTATCCATCTTGGGTGAACTAAGGTCTTATAGAAAAATGATACTGGATAATCGTTGGTGTAGCTGAGATGGAGGTTTATCGAGACTTGGTCGTATAATTGCTAAGACTCCCCTTCTTTCTGACGGGATGGGTGTTGAGATAGCATATCGAACGGCGGCTTTACATCTTCGGATAAGTATGAGCTTTGGCCGAGCGTCGTCCTGGAATCTAGTCTCATCTTATACTTTGTCGCGTTCTGGTCATGATCCTATTAAGCAGGAAGAACGACAAGATTTATCTTGGCTGGCGATATATGACCCTATATGGCTCTGCAATGCTTTTTACTAGGTCACGAATTTTTTGGATCTTACCAAGTTTTCGCTAAGTTCATCCCGAGTCCCCTGTGATCAGATTGAGGGTCCTTGACCTAAACGAATTTTGGAGCAAATATTCGTCAGAATCTCTAATTTTAGAGCATCATCTGGTCTTTGAAGTACTTGAAAGTAATAAGTTCGACTGGAGGGTTTCTCCTTTGATCTGTTGCGTTCATAACGAGCTTCATCTTCTCCGGTGAGGTCGATTGCAGACACACTGGATCCCATCCGTGCTGTTCTCATCAGTTTTACTACTCCTTCTTTAGGAAACGTTTACTCGATCCTATTTTGTTGGATCTATCCCTACTGGTAACTCTAAAGGAATTTTCAGATAAGTCCGGATGTCGATCTGAGGTTCTGCAAGATTCTGTTGAGTCCCCAGGAGCTCACCTTGGTCCTTTCCCAACGTTTTCAAGGATTAGTATTATATTTTTGTGGAAATAGGTTAATGGGACGTTTTTTTAATAGAGGGAATGTTTCGGGTGATCCGGGACGTTACTAACTTATTCACTAAGGTCAAACACTCGTTTGAGAGAGAAAACTACTGGTAGAGATAACTCTCTCGGCTAAACATATAATGGATTTACAGAGACTGAAACATTGGAACGTTTTTTTTTTTGTGTTTGGATTGATGGAATCATCTTCCTTCCTAATGGTGACCGTGATTAAGATTTGTAACTGAGTGGACAACCTCCCACTGTGGTCGCTAAAATGTAGTTACCTAAAATATGAGAGAGGCTAGAAGTGGGATTCTAGGGTTTCTGAAAGTGAGTTACGGGAGGTTGAGCACGAACATTCTTCGCCTAAACCACGCACAGTGGCCGTTCAAATGCTGCTTCAGTCACAGGAAAGAGATTTAGGGATGGTCTTAGGGAGGGAAGCAGATGAACAGGGAGATCAGAGAATTCTAGGGTTTGAAGAAGAATTACTCTAAGAGGTTATAAGAAAGATTGTGATAGCTTGGAGAAATAGAGGACCTATTTATAGCTGAATTCTATAATCTCAGGTCGGTGAAGATAAGATTTGCTTTCCGTGTCGTGCAGAGCAATTCTCCCGTCTTTTCATGATTAGAGATAAACTAGGTTGAGTTTATCTCATTATTCCACCGCCTTTACTCTCTTCTGCGGTGATAAATAATCCGGGTATTTCTCACATGTGTCGTAGACCGCCAGACCAAAACCCTAATTGTTATCCCCCTATTTGTGAAGCCGAGTCAGCCTTTATGATGACGTGTTGAGAGAGAAATATTTGTTTTAGCCGAGTTGGCCGAGATAGAGAGATATTCTCCGATTTGTAAGAATGACTAGGATGAGTCACGTGAAAAGGCATGGGATGCCTCAAAATTCATGTGAATAGGAGACTCGATTCCTACATGAGGCTCGTGCCTACCATGGGGAATATTCAGCCTTATCTGAGATTTCCCAAGAGATTGGAATCTCTCCGAGATTTTGCAGAGAGATAATAATCTCTCCGATATTTTGCAGAGAGATTTAAATCTCTCCGAGATTTTGTAGACGGATCAAAATATCTACGAAGATTTTCGTAACGGATCTGAATCTCTCTGTGGTCAGTTGGGACTCGTCCTAGAGAGAGAGAGAAGGCTTTGTACGCCCGATTAATTCCTCTGCGAGACTTTGGCTCACTTGTCTTTGACAAGCATATCTTTCAGAGATGTGCTAGGAATCAACTGTGTGTCCATATGATGGGCCAACAAGACCAGTGTATCTCGAAAGGATGTTATGGAGTCTGTCGAAAGGGCCCGGAGGCATAATAACCAGCGTATCTCGCGGGGATGTCCTATGAGTCATTCGGAAACCTCAGTAAGTCGAGTCAGAGCCTAGAGTAGACATGACCAGTGTATCTCATGATGATGTACTAGGAATCAGTCTTTGATCTCAAATAGGGTGAGTCGTGCTTACAGGAGACATGCATATCTCCGCTCTGGGTCATAAGTCCGTCGGGGACATATTTACACATCTACATAGCCTACATGACCAGCAGCATCTCGTCGAGGATGTATACTAGGAATCATTGCATCACAATTAGTTGTGTCTGGCGAAGACATGGTGGAATTGTGGCTATTCTGGTTCATTAGTCTACTGAGGACGTTTTACGCTCTACAGAACCTACGTGACCAGCAGTATCTCGTCGAGGATATGCACTAGGAGTCACGGCATCACGACCAGCAGTGTCTCGCGGGGACGTATACTAGAAATCGTGGCTAAGAATGCTTTGAAGGTCAAGGACTTAATCTCTCGTGAGAGTTGAATTTTGTCTATTGTCTTGAAATAACACTTTTTTCCCTTATCCAAATTTCACCATCTACAGATACCTTTTCACCTTTTATTTTTTTTGGTTATGACAGAGATTTCGTGTGGAATAAAATCACTAAGAGTATACTTAAGGAGATTAGCAACATTAAAACATTCAAGATGTTATAACTTGTTTCCATTGCTTATTTTAGTTTCGTTCGGACCCAACTCGACACTATGGGATTGCTATGCCAATAATATTCTTACTTGTGTATTGTCGTCTCTTGAATGAAAAAAAGTTTACTGGTCCCTTAACGAAGGAAGTTGGTGATCTTCCAAATTTGGACAGAGTTTAGATAGACCAGAACTTCACCTCATGACCATTGCCTAAATCATTTTGCAAACGTGAACAAATCAATACACTTGGTGGAAGAATCACACTGTACTGGCTAGTGGATTCTACGGAACTTTCACGTTCCAAGTTAACTGCTTCCTATGTTGGTAATTAGACTGTGGTAATTGAGATGTTTATTTGCGTTATCTAGACTAGACTTTTGTTTTATATTCAATGTGATGCTATAAAAGATATCTCAATTTGTTTGTCTATTAAACGAAGCACATGGAATCATATGCCCATTTGGAGAAATAACGATTTAATGACCCTTGACTAGATATTTTGTGGATAAACTATTTTTTTTATTTAAAAATTTTTCATGGTGGGAGAATCTGAATAATTAAGTTTTGAGGGATTCACAGATATTCGACACTCAATAAGTAGGACCGATACTATAGATTGTTAAATGCTGGTATGTGTAGAGCGTAGTAACTCTAAGTTCCCTATCTTTTAGACTTAGTAATCATTAGTTAATATTGTCATGTTCCAAGTTCCGTAAGAACAAACTTTCTGGACAACAACACTACGAATTGCATGTTTTTGAGTTAAGTTAATGACTGTATTATTTTTTTGTAACTCAACATTCAAACTTGTCAGTGATCAAGGTATATATCATAAGATCTAATTTATATTGCAATGGAAAAATATACCCAATATATTTTATGCGACCTTCTTGAATGTAGTACCCAGTTAATTTTATATGACCGTCAAATTAAGATACCCATTAAAATTTATAGTACCGTGTAAGATCGGGTACTTATTTTTAATTTATACGACAGTGTTAGTGAGGTACCTAATTATTTTATAGGACCGTTTAAAGACAATATAGAAAAATAAACTTGGCGGCAGACACTATGGCCAAGCAGCTCGCTACTGGTGTTCAGGATTGTAAATCTGAATACATTGTACAACGGGAATTGTGGTTCGCTTTCTAAACAAGAACTTCAATGACAACAATTCCTAAGCAAAAATGTGAAATGCTTAAAAGTCGGATATCATATTCAAAACCAGTAGTAAAATTTGCGCGCTTAAATTCCTGAAAAACTAGTTTCAGTCATATGCACATTGATAAAAACCAATTCCCTACATAACAGTAAAGCAGGGAGCCAAGGATAATTGAATGCTTATAATTTTTATTATCAATATTTAGAAATGCAAAGAACACAAACTTATGTATCCGAATGAATCCAAGTTTCCGAAATTATTTTCAGATATGCTAAATTAAAATTAAAAGAAGAATCAGTAGACTAACCTCTCAATTTGAATGATTCATTAGCATCATACTATAACATAAAATTTGTTAACCGGGGACTTAATAAAGTATATAGATCATTAGAAATCGTACCCTTAATATCAATGAACCAGAATAGAAAATTTTCATTGATTCGTCAAGAAGTCACTCTCGAGAATATAGGCATAATAGATCTGTAATTTTACCTAAGATGGTTTCACATTAACATGGACTACAATTAATAGTGGATATGCAAGTGCCTCTGTTGACTCTGATTCTTCAATACCAAGGAGCACATCGAAACCAGCTTTCTGTACTTCCTACATGACGTATTATGAAGTAAAGCCAATGCAGTTTAATGATATATCCAATCCACGCCCCATCCCCTGTCATATATAACAATGATAAGGTGATTAAGAATATCGGCTAACGATGAAAAACACAATGCACAAACATGACTAGTTTTTAATAAAAAATTATAGACCGACTTTGAGCGTAACCCATTTAGGGAGATTGATATGTATGCTGTATAACTCGACACTTTGAGCATAACTCGTTTCTTAAATAATTTTCTTATGAAATACAGTTACATTTGCATCAGATTCCGTTATTATAAAAAATTGAACACAAATATAATGAGGCCAATTTTACTAAAAATCTCATTAACACGGCAATATATGAAACAACATTAATATGTTAGAATACGCATCGATGATCTATTTATGTGTAATTTTGCAGGTTATTGTTTTGAATGTACAAAGGTTTACTCATCAAAGGTTTAGTTTCTATGGTGAGATATCTCACCCCTTTATCTCCGAGATTGAACTCAACTTGCTACAGCTAATACACAAGAAGAAACAATCAGTTAAGATATGTATGGAAAAGTTAAATTTTGCTGCTAGATTTTAGCGCTTAGTTTAAGCCTAGTTTAAGCCAGAAACTACTCACATTTTTGGATTGGATCTGAGGATGATTTCGTTGATTTGGATTGGCTATCATCATGCTAACACCATCTAATGTGGAATCTAGTTACTTCTCTAAAGACCTGCAAATGTCAGGTCCTTCTACTCTTAATTTGGATGGACGATATTTTTCCTAGTATAAAACAACTTAAAAGTGCTATTACCACGACCACTAGAAATGTTAGTCTCCAACGACCCTGGTGTTTCCTTGAAATTCTCAATTGTTTATCTATTGAGTGAAAGCATCTTATCTTCATTTGTTAACCCATTTAGTTTCCCATTCCTAGCTATTCGGAGTACCACCAACTTCTCGCTTTTTTTTTCTTAGTATGGATGAAGTTTTTTGGAAGCTCTTAGCAGCATTCTTCAAAATAGACCATGTACTTTGCACATCTAAATCATTATACCCAATACGTGGACGAGTTAAGAAACTGCTAGCTGACGAAACTGGGTTGAAGTCTGACACTTCAAACAGAGAAGAACCGAAGACTGGAACCACCTTTGGAGACGTTGTTGCATCAATGCTTTTATCTGGCTGAGCTACTGCAATGCTTTTGCAATGACTGAGTTTGGTGTTGGAAATGATTGGCGCCAACTATAAAAGAATTCGGATGCCAGTTGTTTGCCTTTTATATCATCTGAGTTACTGGAGTCGGTTACTAGTACACATGTTGAAACCTCAGTATCCAGGAACTCAGGGGTTAATACGAGAACCATGGTACCCTCACCAAATTTATGCGACTCATCCTTTTCCGAGGAATTCTGGGTACCTTAATCATAACATACGCTAGAGTTTCCTGCAGTTGGTGATCTAGATATATCTAAGGAGTAATCATCGGTCTTCAGAACTGGACCAAGTGATGTATATTCATATTATAATTGATATTAGCTGCTAGATATATTAAGAGGAAGAAATCAAGATTGGAAAGCAAGTAATGAAAGTAGAAAAACATACTATTGAAGTGTTCTAGTAACACATTAACTATACATAAATTCAATGACTTCAATTAGATGCTACGGATTTAATGGCTACCAATTTCACACAAAAAATTACAAAATGCAAAAGGATATGTTAAGTCACATTCTGTACTGATTGATCCAACCAAATCCCAATTTCCAAATTTTATTCAACAAACAAAAATTTATATTATGATGCACCACGATAACTAAGATTTAAGTAAGTCAGCTGAAAATGAAGTCACTTAAACAAGCAGAAATCCACCAAAATTGAAAGCAATATAACATTATGATCAACAATAATAGGGGATATTGATGGATATAAAAAACTCAACCTGTACCGGTAGTCTTTCATTTCTTTGAGCAAGTTTTCTAGCATATGGGTCTTCAATTTTCTCAACTTCTTTCTCTGCTTATGTAAGAACGAAGGAAATCCACTTCCAGACGCCGTAAAAATAATTGGATTTCTGCAAGTTGTACTTAATGTAGATGACGGGAAAGCTTTTAGTTTGGAAGACATTGTTAACTCACAGATTGAACTTTGAATCTGTAATGTCTTTATCACAGAGCCATCAATGGAAAGAATTAAACCATTACTGTAACCTAACCCTAGCTCCACATTTTAACTATGACCAGGAAGGTTAAACTGGTAAAAAACAATACAACTCACTCGGCGGGTCACTCTGAGTCGCAACACGCACATGATTGATACCTTTTAGACTAGTTCGACTAAATCTGTACCTTTACTGGGAATAACTAATATCCCTGAGCTTTGCTCAATTTACATTCGGTAATCAAATAGAAACAAAACGATTAAGAAGGAAAAGAAATGAACACCTTCCATGAACTTTAATCTCGATTGGGTTTTCTTTCTTTTTTGAAGCATGCATTTTTATTAAGTTAGACTGAGATTACACGTGGGAATGTTATGCCCATAGAGTCTGCTATTACAATAGAACTTATAGGTGGGGGAATTACATTGTCCCACACTATTGTTGCGAGCTTCCCGTTAGAGCAATCATCAGCCGCTCGGTTTGCCAGACCGTCCGCTGCTTGATTTCCTTCTCTGTAGACGTGCCTAATAGTATATTGCTGAATTTGGGTAAATCTATACTTGATTTCTGCAATCTGATTAGAAATATACCCCATGGAGCGTCGGCGTCCGAGGTTAGAAATCTCGTTAAGTTCTCCGAGTCTGTTTCAAATTGAACTTTTGGCCATCCCTGTTCCGTTGCCGTTCTGGAAGCGATAAGCATGGCCCAAATTTCCGCCGCAAGTGCAGTGGTGATACCCAGTGGTTGTGCTATTGCTAAGATTGTGCCCGGCCTCCTCGTTTCTGCATATAATACCTGCTCCCGCTATTCCAGGATATTCCCTTGCTGCTCCGTCCGTGTAAATTTTTATCCAATTTAAGTGGGGTTTGATCCATCCCACGAAGATGGTTGTTGTTGCTAGTGTTGTTTGCATTGGGTTTGGATAAGGTTGCAACCCAGGCATTAGTGGCGGTAGGTGGTTTTGATCCCAGGTATATTCCTGCTGGAGTTTGATGGCAGGTATATTCCTGCTGGAATTTAATCTCGATTGGTATGTGTACTTTGCTACCCACAAATGATACAAGGAAGATTACCTTGACGGCTTCAAGAAACACCGCAATGGCTTCAAAACCTTCTCATTTCATCGACATGATTACACCTTCGTTTAAGAATCCACTGCGGTGAACACTGAACACTACAACTGTCGCCACTACAAGAACCCGATGATGACATTTTTATTTTATTTTTTGCATACGACAGTCCCTTTTTCATGGAGATACAAATTAAGAATTGAGCATGGACAATGTTACAACACTATAGCCATAGCAAACGCATACACCCGCTTGATTTCTTTGTCAGAAGCACTTAGCACATGTCTAAATTATGTGGATATAAACGCAACAGTTTTAAATCTTGGACAAATTTTGAAAAACACAGGCAACATTGTCTTACCGATTCCGCGGATTTCTCACTCTCAATTTCGTACCATGTGCTTGCTAGTTTACTCCCATTATCAATTATATTAAAGTGTATCTAACGTTTAAAACAATAAGATACATAAATGTCGATGGTCGACCAGTACAAAACAGGTTTTCATTTTTTTATGGTTTTTGCTGTTGATAGGGTGTTGAGGAGGTGGTATTCGATGGGGTGATGATTGATGCGCGCACGTATGAGTCGTACATTTACGATAAGGGTATTTTCGACTGAAATAATATCTTAAGAAAGTTGGTGGTATCAACAATTTATGGGGAAAACTCAATCACTAATTTGTTTAGGGGGGGAAAACTTAAAAACCCCAATAATTAAACTTCGGATAAGGGTGAGGATCCACTCATACTTTTTTCTAAATAAAATATAAACAGTGATGGATTTGAACCTAATATTTTGGAGATATATTTCTCTTATAAATCTCTACGTTCCTACAGACAATGAGCACATTCCTAGAGGTACAACATCATCATCTACTACTTTGAAAATTAACATTGTAAATCAACAAATTTTCAACCATTGAAATTAAAATTAGTACATAATGAAGTTTCGAATTTCAAAACACGCTGATTTTTGGTAGGTATATAGATCTTTTGAAAGAAAAATATATCCCTAAATCATTAGCTTGAATCCATAACTGTCTGGCTATTATTAAAAAATTAATGTCATACGCAATGTGAGATAATGTGAAAATAAAACTGCATATGAATAATAATAATCTGATAATATACTACCATCACATAATTAAGAAAGATGATTACAGGTGTGATAACGCATAATAATATACAACTTTACTAATATATAATAACAAAACTAGTAGTAAAACACTAAGGTGACCAAATTTGGGGTACAAAAACTCCGTTCAAATGTTGGGATCCATTAAAACTCCATATTAAACAAAATTGGTACAAAAACTCCAAATTTTTAAAAATTGATACAAAAACCCCTAACAAAATTGGTTTCACCAAATTCTATGATAAAACCAAAATTGGTTTTCATCAAATTCTATGAAACCAAATTTGTTTTCAACTTATTTTTGCCTATTTTTTATCATGAAACCAAAGATTTTAACGATGAAACGGTAAGTTTATGATGAAATTTTTTGGTGGTATTGTTTCTAGTTAGTGGTGGTGTTGGTTGGTGGTGGTGCTTTTTATAGTGATGGTAGTGTTGAATTGTTATTACTTGTACTCCAAGATTGTATAACTTGTAAGTTAAGAATACTTGTAGGCTACGTATTCATAGCTATAAATAGCTAAACATTAAGTTGTATTTTTTTTTTATCATTAGATCAATAAAATCTCTGATTTGAGAACCAAAGTTTGTGTCGGTATCAGAGCAGGTACGATCCTTTTTTTTTTTACAAAAGGTAATATCTTTACTTTTCTTTTCAAAACCTACACTTTCATTTCAATACCTAGAGATATTTCTCTAAACCCTATTTACTTACAGAGATATATTTCTCTAAACCCGAAACTACAAAAAACCTAGTTACTTAGGAGCTATAATGGGTGGTGAAGAAGGATCAAAACAATTATCTTAAATTAATACAATCTATGTTATGCCAGGATACGAACCAATATCAATTCCATATGGAATTAAACTCAACGACACCAATTTTTCCTTGTGGTCTCAAATGGTGACAATGCTTGTTACTGGAAAAGGGAAAAAGGGTATCTTACTGGTGATACTGAAACACCGGATATAGAAGACAAAACTAGATATGATAAGTGGATCATGGAAGATGCTACTGTCAAGGGTTGGATGATTGGTGCAATGGAACCTGATTTAATGAATCTTTTTATTCGTTTGCCTACTGCGAAAGATGTCTGGGAAGCTGTTTCTCAAACATATTATGAAGGTGCTGATAAGTCTATTCTCTATGACTTAACTTTGAAAGCTATGTCAACTAAGCAAAGTGGTAGACCTATTTCGAGTCTCTTCTCTGAACTAAAATCAATCTGGAAAGAGTTTGATTATAGGAAACCTATTACCTTTACACAACCAGAGGTGATCAAGAAACGTAAGGAGGAAATTGATGAAGAGAGAGTATATGTATTCCTTGTTGCTCTTGATGATGCTTATGATTCTGTTTGAGGAGAAATACTCCGTACGGATCCTTTACCCAAGCTAGGAGATGCGTTTACTATACTGAGGCGAGAAGAACAATGGCGCAGTACTATGTTAACCCAATGAGCTGATTCTCAAGTTGCTATGTCTGTAAGGAGAATTGAGAAGAATTCATTGAGTACAAAAACCTCTAATTCAGTAAATAATGGAAGATGTATACATTGTGGGAATACAAAACATCTTTCTGAAAACTGTTTTAAGAAAATTGGTTATCCAGATTGGTGGGATGATTACCAAAAACGTATAAATGCTGGAAAGGAAAGATTAAGGGTAAGGTAACCACTTGCACAGTTGTTGTTCCTACAACATCCACAACTGTTGTCTAACATCAACAAAAGAGTCTGAACAAGGTAATATCCTTCTTACTTCCCTTGTTGATAATTCTATAGGGACAATGGTTGGATTCTTGATTCCGGTGCTACTAATCATATGACCTTTGATATGTCCATATTAAGGGACAAAAGTACTTCGAATTGTTCTGGTGTTACTGTTAGAGCACTGCTCGGTCGAAATCGCAACCGTTGCTATCTCAAGCTTGTTTGTCAATGTTAGTGATCAAATTTATAAGTCTTGATTTCTAGTCTACTTAAAGTAATGTCTTGGACTAGGATAGATTGTGTAGTTGAGCTTTAGACTTCACGGCGTTCATCATTTGAAGATGAAGAACTACTAAGGAGAGCTTGTGGAACTTCATCAACAAAAGGTATGTGGAGACTGAAACTCATCTATCACTTGGAAAGTCTATTTCTACTCTATCTCCTATATTAAGATAAAAGTCGTATTACGATAGTTTTCGACTATGCACATTTGAGATTTCGAGCCGAGTTTAACTCGCTTACATATTTCTCGAAATATGTGTTGGTAAGCTTTCGCTTCAACCAAGTTCATCTTATATTCTTGACGAAAGTCAAAAGATGATCATGTGAAAGTTGCCGAGTAACATCTTACATGGTTTGTGTGATACAATCATTTGGTGTAGACTTGGAATGATTCGTTATGATTATTTCAATAATTTGAAAATTGCTTTAATGCTAATAGTGTGTGAAAACGGCTATTGCCATCCTCTAAAAAAGTTTCAATGATTGAAATAGAGTTTAGAAAAATTGGATTTGCACATAGTATGCGTACTTGCATATATGTAATCCATGTCCGGGAACCATAGTATGCATACCCGTATGCGTACCTGTTGGTTTGTGAAAGTCCGGGTACCTAAGTACACATATCGGTACGCGTACTTGCGTAAGGTATAGGTCCGGGAATTTCTGCTGAAGTTTGGAAATGTTAAGGTATGCATACCCGTTCGCATACTGGCGAACCCAAACCCAGTCCGGTCACTAAGGTATGCGTACCCATTTGCATACCTAAGTGAATCATGTTCTAAAATCGGTTGGCTCATGAACTAATACATTTATATAATAAGGAATGCAATCTTTGCAAACCGTGGATATAATGTTCATGAATTGATTCGAGTGAATCAAACCAATTTTGCTTCAATTGTGTTCTTGTATATTTCTATGAGAATATAGCAATTGAACAACTCTAATAACTAGTTTCATTTGAGTCATTTGAACTAGTTGTGGTTAAGATGAATAAGGTTGATATGAAGTTGTTCATATAGCTAACTTTGGTTAACTACTGTTGAGCCAACATAGTGTACACGTTTAGGTACGGTTACATAAACCTAAATGAGGGTACATTTCATTTGTGTATTGATAAGCACGTAGGTGCTACATTTTGTACCCATATTTATATTAGTTAGGACTCGATATTTCGACTAATAACACTATTTTAGTGCTTTTGTAGAAAGTACAAAGGGATGAGTTCATCCGGTGGAATACATGGCTAAAAGAAGCTTGAAATGGCGTTTGCGCATAAAATCACCAAAATGGCCCACGGGACCAAAGTGAGAGGGGCTTTATTTGACTGCCACTTGATTTACTGGCTAGTACCACCTAAGTTAACATGTGTTAGCATAAAAGAAGTGAATTCCTTCCCAGCCATAGAGAACCCACTTACGTGCCAAGTTTACAAAGAAACCAAACAAGGTGAACAAATACAAGTGCTGTGGAGTTAAGAAAAATAAGGGCGACGTGGCTATTCTATTTCCAAAATCTTGTGTGGAATATTCAAGCATCTGTTTCATAGCAGGTGGGTGACGAAATTGAGATAGCCAGAGAATGGAAGATGGTTGAAAGTGGATGGATCAATGGTGTTATTCGGAAGACATGAATGAAGGGTTCACTGTTAAAGTTAGATGGTCAGGTAATTGAAACTGCAGCCAGTGGTAGAGATTGGGAAGGTTCACAAAATGCAAAGAAGAGAATGGACGTACAGGAAATTAAGAAGTAGCGATGTTAGCTGGTGTTGCTACCACGGTAATGACTATGTACAAGGAGACATGAAAATGATTGAATGAAGGTGGTCCGTAAACTGGCTGAGGTTAATCTGATGTGGCAGCTGAACAGCAGTGGATTCAGAGGCGTTGAATGCAGTCAGTGATGGTGCTTCTTGTACCTCGAATGGATTTGGTTTGCACGATGTGGAATTGCACAACGAAAATGAACTTGGCTGAATTGGTGGTCCTGTACGTGTTTAAATGGGCATTGAGAAGAAGGCAAAGCTTGGTCCTCCTGTTGGCAGCAAAGCAAAGCTCGTGGTGCTTGGCCAGACTTGAGAACGAGTTTGGCAGTTGAACTCGAGCCTGGAATGGAGAATATGAAGATGGGTTGTTTCCGAGACCGATGGCAGAAATGGGTTGAATATGCAGACGATGATTACTGCAACAGTAGTGATTTTTCACTAGTCTACAATGGGTATTGGATGTATTAATTTGCTGGTGATGGCAGCAAACAAAGCTGAGAAGAATAGCAATGGCTGGTTTGTACTTCGAACTCTTGGTTTCGATTAAAAAGTAAGTTGGCAGCAGCGAGATAAAGCAGCAATGGTGATCGAGCTGTTGCAGTCGCCGGAGGAAGGTGCTGTAGCTGGAAATGTTGACGGAACTGGCAGAGAAAGGCTTGATTAATGGAGACAGAGCTGTGTAATCGGAGATGATCGACTCGAGTTGTGCTGCCAGAGAGAAAGAATTGAAAGTTGTCGGAGTTGAGGAGATGAAGCAGCACCAGTACAGCCACTGTGATGGGGTGATTGATGCTGTAGTTGGGTCGAGGAGATACATGGATAGATGGATAAGGGTTCCGTATGGTGGCCGATTTTAACGAATTGTGGAGTGATTGAGTTGTTAGTACCGTAGAAGTTAAGGTACATACTTTGGCTGAGAGTGGGTCTTCATACGTCAAGCTATTGCAGTCGGTGGTGGTGTTTAGATGGCCAGGGATTAGGAGTTTGTGATGCGGCCGGACTTGGGAAGGTCAGAGAAAGAAAGTGGTCGACAGCGCTGGCTTTGGAAACCATTGTATGTATTGGACCGGGCCTTGGAAGTTATCGGCTAGGTCTTTGTAGACTCTTCGCAGCAGACTATAAAGAGAAGGGATGAACAGAATCGAAGGAGAGGCCGGCTAGAGGATTGAGTTTGGTTCTGGAGGTGACGCAAAGCCGTGAAGGTGAACAGCACAACAACGAGAGAAGGAGAAGAGGCTGAAAGGGTTGTGTGACACAACTTTATTGGGTTTAATCTTTTCTCTCTTGATTATTATTTTGATGAGTTTTGAGAAACCATAGCTATGTTCTAATTTCTTTGTAACTAGGGTTTGATAGTTGAAACCACTTTTGAGCATTAGACCACTTTGATTTGGAACACATATGGTTTTGAGGCTATTTTGATTTGAATAAATTAATTCCATGATTTTATATATTGATTTAATTATGAATTTAGTTGTTGCTTCACCGGTTCTATACGATACAGTAACTTTTGAGCTTAATCAATAGGATCGAAAATATATTTGTCTACTTATTTGATATTTTATGCTTGGGTTAAATCCTTTGATGGGATATACTTAGAATAGTCGGGTATTATTTGAGAACCTAAAATTTAGTTTCGTATTATTTTCTCGCTAACGCAATTTGATGGTGCATGCTTTGGTTTGGTCTTTTGATGTGCCATGCTTAGGGCGTCCCAATGATATTTGCAACTCTAATACCTATAATAGGGGATGTCAATAGAATGAACAATAAATAATTCATGAATTATGTTTCATTTCAGTAATTGAATAGAAATAGTGGTGAATACTATAAACCCTGTTACCAACTCTCCCATTGATTTTATTTATTTAGTTTAATTGTATTTTTTCGTTTTACATTTCTCATTCTAAAAATCCCAAAAATAATTTCTGGTTAGTTCATTAGAGATATTGATTAGAGTATTTCCACCGCTCCCTTTGAGTTCGACCCGTACTTGCCTATGTCTACTAGTTAGACACCGTGCGATTTCGGTTATTACATATAGGGTTTTCCCGAATCCTATCATGTATATCAAGCTAACTTCGATCTAATGGTTGAAAGATATTAGCTTGAGTTGAATCAGGTTTTCATCTAACGGTGAATATTGAATGCTTTGTTACCAAGGTAACTAAGATTGCGAACCCTGATTTGAAAACTATATAAAGGAGAACTCTGGCAACTGGGAAATCTAATACCCACACCTCTTGTGTGTTACTAATTGCGACTAGAGTCGATTCTCCTTTAACCTTAGGTTTTTCACGAAACCCTGTAGGTTAACGACATAAAGACTTCATTGGGATTGTGAAGCCAGACCCAACTATTTTCTCTATAGTTGCGTGTTCTGATCTTTCCCTGTTTTATCGTATTGAGTACTATCTTCTCTAAGATTTGCTCGAGATTGATTCTCCGATAGTCAAGATAAAAGTAGTCACAAACGTCTTCGTCTCATCGTTTGTGATTCCACAATATCTTGTTTCGCTACCATACAATTAAGATTATTGTGAGGTGATTGATAATACTAGGCTGTTCTTCGGGAATATAAGTCCGGGTTATCAATTAGTTCCTGTGCACCTTGATTTATCAAAAGACGAAACAAAACTCGTAGGTATTTCTGTGGGAGACAGATATATCTATTCCAATAGACTTTTCTGTGTGAGACAGATTTGTTTATCAAGTCTTCGACTTTGAGTCGTAGCAACTCTTAGTTGTGGGTGAGATCAGCTAAGGGAATCAAGTGCGTAGTATCCTGCTGGGATCGGAGACGTAAGGAGCGCAACTGTACCTTGAATCAGTGTGAGATTGATTAGGGTTCAACTACAGTCCAGTTCGAAATTCAATGGTAGTAGGCTAGTGTCTGTAGTGGCTTAATACAGTGTGGTGTTCAAAACTGGACTAGGTCCCGGGGGTTTTCTGCATTTGCGGTTTCCTCGTTAACAAAACTTCTGGTGTCTGTGTTATTTCTTTTCTGCATTATATTTTGTTATATAATTGAAATATCACAGGTTGTGCGTTGAATTGATCAATTGGGAAATCCAACCTTTGGTTGTTGATTGAAATTGATTGATCCTTGAACATTGGTCTTTGGTACCGTTCTAGTTATTTCTCTTATATTCAATCGGGCTCGCAAATTCTTATTTGCTGATTGCGGATTGAATTAAGAGATAGAGATATAAAAACTCTTTGATATACTTTTCTCTAGATTGAGTCTAGCTGTCTAGTTGATTCTCTTGAAAGTATATTGGAGTTTGTCTATTCAGATTGCCAAACGAAATATTGGGTGTGGTTGTTGTACCCCCGCTTTTTCACTTACAAATGCTAATGGTATGACATACCCTGTTACAGGAGAAGGAAGAGTTGATCTAACTAACTCTTTATCTCTAGAAAATACCTTATTAATTCCTTCTTTCTCGAATAATCTTATGTCAGTGTCTCAAGTAACTGCTCAATTAAAGTGTTTAGTATTGATATATCCTGATTTTTGTTTTCTTCAGGATCTCAGCAGTGGGGAAATAATTGGCAGGGGTACTAAAAGAGAGGGGTTATATTATGTGGATGATGTGTGTGAAGGAAGGTCTTTTTCAGCTAAAGGAATACTTCATACATATATAGATGAAATTTGGTTACATCATCGAACACTAGGACATGTTTCTTTTGGATATTTGGAGCATTTATATCCAAAATTATTTACTTCTTGCAAACCATCTGATTTTCAATGTGAAACTTGCATTTCAGCAAAGAGCCGTCGTGCTACATATCCTGATAGTTTTAATAAAAGATTTATTCTGTTTGCTTTGGTTCATTCTGATGTTTGGGGTCCCTCAAATATTGTTTCTACTTCTGGTAATAGATGGTTTGTTTTATTCATCGATTATTGTACCCGTATGACTTGGCTTTATATGATGAAAAATAAAAGTGATGTACCAGATTGTTTCTGCAATTTTCATAAGATAGTTCAGACTCAATACTCTGGAACTCTAAAGGTTTTACGAAGTGATAGAGGTGGAGAATATATTAATCGTACCTTAAAAGGCTATTTTGCTGAGCATGGTCTTGTTCATGAAACTACTTGTCCATCTACACCGCAACAGAATGGAGTTGCATAAAGGAAAAATAGGAAGTTGTTAGAGATTACCAGGGCAAGCTTAATTGGAGCACATATGAAACCAAGTTTTTGGGAAGAAGCTCGTATCAGTGTTGTTTTTCTTCTTAATCGTGTTCCTACACGAGTTCTGAAATTTCATACACCGGTGGATAAACTGGCTTCATTTATGACTCTTCCTTCTAACCTTACACTTCCACCGCGAGTATTTGGTTGTGTAGCTTATGTACATATACAGAAGCATTTACGTTCGAAGTTTGATCCTTGTGCTCTAAAATGTGTCTTTGTTGGGTACAATCAATTTCAGAAGGGCTACAAGTGTTATCATCCTCCAACTAGAAGAATGTATGTCACCATGGATGTGACTTTCTCTGAACATGAAATGTATTTTGCTTCCTCTGAATCCAATGTCTCTCACGTTGGAGAGACTGTGAAAGAAGATTTCAATTGGATGGAATTGTTTCCAGATAATTGTGAATCAATCGTGGAATCTACCGACCAGACAGAAGTTTTATCTACTGATAACAATGAAACTGAAGAAGGTCGACAATTTTTCGAAACAGAAGATTCATCAATTAGCAATGTTGTTACAGAAAATATAAATGAAGACGAAGATGAAACTTAAAGCCTTATTGAAGATGATAATCCCTCTATTACTACAGTACCAATTCCTGTCAATTCTACTCTTGCTGTTGAGGTAAGTAGTGATACTACTACTACTAATACTAATACTGAGAATTGTGAAGTTGTTGAAACTGACAGGTATCAACTACCACCAAGGAGCAATCGCGGAGTACCACCAGAGAGATATTCTCTGGAACCTATAAAAAAGGTTAAGTATCCTATTGCAAATTACATGTCAACTCATAGATTGACAGACTCTTGCAAGGCATTTGTTAATCAGATGTCAAATATTTCCATTCCTACTAGTGTTCAAGAAGCATTATCCAATCCTAATGGGCTGTTGATATGCTTGAAGAAATGCGATCTGTGACGGATAGGGAAATCTGGACTTCCAACGGACCGGGTTTCAGCTCGCTTGGCAAGCTCGGACTCCCTGAAACGCCACTCAGGTTAAAAGAAAATTATGTTCATTGATAAAATCCCTATCTCAGTAGGTAACAATCGTTTCTTACCGAACAACAACCTAAAGGTTCTGCTGAACAGAAATCTCATTGGCAAGGTTAGAATTCTATGAGCATGTCCCATACCATAATACTCATAAAATTCCACAAGAATTCCAATTTATTGAAAAATAAGAGTCGAACGGCCAGTTGCCGAAAATAAGAGTCGGCCAGCTGCCGAATGGCCAGTTGCCATTTCAAAATTCATATGGCCAGTTGCCATTTCAAATAATTCATATGTCCAGTTGCCAATTCAAATAATTCATGTGGCCAATTGCCAAATGGCCAGTTGCCATTTCAAATAATTCATATGGCCAGTTACCAATTCAAATAATCATGTGGCCAGTTCAAATAATTCAGATGGCCAGTTGCCAATTCAAATAATTCATGTGGCCAGTTGCCATTTCAAATAATTCAGATGGACAGTTGCCAATTCAAATAATTTATGTGGCCAGTTGCCATCGTTTCACTGATACGCCATTGGCCAATTGCCGATGGTGAAGGATTGCAATCATCTCCGAACAGATGGTATGAACGGCCGAAACAGCAACCAACGCTTTCAGATGATATGAACAACCTTGTAGAGTTGTGCTGAACCGCATAGCGGCTGCCTACGTACCCTCTCCGTTGCTCGAAGGGATCAAGCACGACCGTAGTTCGGCATTTATTCATTTAGATAATATGAACTACTATTATAGGTAGCAATTATCTCTCCAGTTAGTTAGTATGAATTGCTAAGCAACAACTATCCTTACTTTTTCAAATCTCCAACAGTATCTTAATTTGCAGCTAATGTAAGTAGCCATCACAGTGCACATAAAAATGTCACTAATCAAAAATATCTAAGATAATACAAACCTTACACATCACAGAAGATCACTTTTGGTCAAATTATATTATAATAATGTAAATGCTCCTTTCAAATTAGATATTCATTTTCCCAAAATGCCACTGCTAATACTAGATGACAGCCAAGTTTTTGACATAAAAGTGTAACCTTTACCCATCGGCAAGATCACTCCAGATTAAGAAAAAGAAGCTCATGTGCGCTTAACTACAAGAGGGTGTTAAAGAGATCAAAAATGCATCTGTAAAGATGAGATACGAGAACTAAGTCTCGAAACAAGAACTAAGCCTAAATGCTTACAAGAACTAAGTCTCGAAACACGCTATGAGATTGGAAGAAAACCATAGTATATATTATTTCATACAAAAAGAAAGACATAGTTGAATCCGTGAATTTGCTCTTGTACCACTGCTGCCAACAGTACAACTACAGAAATGTAGATATATGTTTATATAGCAAAGAGAAGGCAAATACATGTAAAACACAGATAAAGAATATGTCAAGTAAGAAATTCAAATGCGGGCATTATTAAAATAGGCATGCCAAGTTAACCAGAATGAACTAGAGTACCCAAGAAGATTTTCTAAACTTGCATGCACAAAAATATGACTTATTGTTCATCCCCATTCAGAAGAGTCTAGGATCCATCTCTGCCCTTCGCATAAAAAGCTAATTAAGTCCAATTATCCATTTCATTTTAAATCTCCATATTCCTTGTGAAGCACTAACAGTAGGTTTCACAAAGAATGAACCATTTATATAATTAGACCGTAGCATCTTCCCAGAACTTAGATTAATCCTTTCAAAAATTAACCAAAAAGATCATTTTGCTTAAGTGCAGTAGTTTAAACCCAACATAAGCATTCGGCACTGACACTATTCCTTCGTTTCTACTAATTAGAGCAACGGTACCCAATGACAGAACCATCTCATAAGTTAATAAACTAACACCGGCTATACCGGGATATCGATATAGGTGCCAACTGTATCCACCACTAACATTTCCAAGTGCTAAGAAATACAAAACACTAGTTACAAAATGCACTTAATCTATAATTCATGTAGGTAGCTCTCCACTTACATAGTTCTACTAACACATAATCCAAGTGTTAATTCATGATGACTTAGATATACAGTTCACCTTAATATCATACTCAATGGTTACTGTCAAACACTCAAAGGAATTTTAGATAAATAATTGATCACCTTCCAAGTTTACAAACAAATCCGTCATCCACTCAAACACCACAAAATGATCTATTCAGTAAAACATGAAAATTGAAATGTATCCATTGATACACTAATGTAACATCGCCATAAATGGATTGACAGGGAAAACGGCATGGCGTACAATTAATCAATAACTACAAATGATTTTAGCTCTTAGTCTCATGGTACCATTCCATTCTTAATGTGTTTGTCTTTAGGAACCTGTTGCTACTACAACTCTTCTTAGAAATGTTACTGAGATCAATACGGTACCAAACAGTACCGCAAGTATATTAAGATCGTACCCGGTACCACCAAAACCTCTAGCTTCCCCAACTGTTTATCTTTCGAACCCATGTAGTCAACATCAGATACCATTACTCAAGACTTATACGTATAAGAATAATAAGTGGCTAACATTTAGGGTCTATGTACAGTAGCTTACTTCAAAATTCGAAGCACAGATCAGTTGCTAAGTATAGCTAGCACTCATGAAAAAATAATTGAGACTGTGATCTTCAAGGTATCAATCCAAAAATGGTACATATATACCAATAGTCACCAAATGTATTGAAACGTGATCTAACACTTACAGACCAAAGTAAGGTTATGCGGCTAGTAATAGTCCTAAGTGTAGACTTACACAAATGGAGACACGTTTTTAATTAGCCCAACAAGCACATATTCCATAAACAATCAGCTTTATTGTCTAACCATTATGGTTAGTGTAGCTAACTATGCAAGAGTATGATCTAAATGTTTCTTTCTTTGTATACCCAAGTGTATACAGTAGCTAAATACTAACACACAATGAAATGAGCACATTATCACCATGGTATCTTAACCTATATTAAGATTTGGCAGACCATTGATGGAATTTCCTAGTCCTACGACATTCCATCATTCCAAAAGAACCTATTAATACAGACCATCAATACAAATTTTTATCAAGTCAAATGATTTGATTGGAAACGAGCACTCAAATAACATTGGCATATTTAATCAAGGATGAGTTCATATGAAAAGCAAGAGTTCAACTTATCAAACCATGGCAAGATCAATCAACATTTACAAATTCCAACCACCAAACGTATAAGCAATAAAATAAGACTTTTTACACTCCGTATCACCACTAGCATGAAAGACACAATCATAAAAATCATTTCATTAATCAAGCTAACAATCAGAGCATGACAGAAATGATCAAATGGAAATGAGTTACTTACCGAGCTCATTTCTTGTAGCGTCAATCATAAGCTCAAGGGATTCCACAATGCCAACGGTTACCAAAAATGTCTATACAACTTAAATTCCAGCGGGATGCAGCCACGACAGCAACAAATTCTGGTTTCAAGTCTTTTGTCCCAATTTTTCTTTCAACATCATTTCTCTTCTTTCAGGCTATTCATCGAACACTTTTGCAGCTGTAAAGCTGTGTGCCATGGGTTAAATCTCTAGTTCAAATACAATAACTCCTCCAAGAATTAACACAAAATGAAAACTTAATCTCTACAACAAATTCACCAGAGAAACAAAAAAGAGATGGAAAGAAGATGGAATCCCGATTTATGTATTTACACAATTCGAATTTACAAATCCTAGAATTGAAAATCAAATACATGCATCTCATTCCTTAATATTACTTGAATTAAAGTTTGGTATGAACCCTAGATTTACTATGCTCAGAACAACTTCAATCCAAGGATGCATTTATAACAAAATACCAAATCAGAACATGCATCATGTGTAATGGCACAAACCCATCCATTGATAACAATCACATCGATCAACTGAAAGAAAATCAGTTGATTCAAATCAAATTGCGTCTAACTGATAAATAAAAAAACAGAAAAATCATCTTTCCCACTTACAAGCAAACTAATCAACACTAGGCGTAATTGTACCTCCATAGAGCCTACTAACTTTTCGTGGTTTCATTTTGGTTTTACTTAAATTTTCAGTCATCAGAGGAAGAGAACAGTGGAAAGAAAAATAAGAAAAAAATGAAAGAAAGGAAGATGGATATCGAGTTTTCTCTCTGTTCCTCTTAACTAAAATTGCTCATCGATATCTCCGTTTCTTTTTGACGCGTGCTTAGCTGCATGGGTCACTATTATAGCACCCAAAGGTTTGGCTAAGGCAGGCTCTTCTTTTTCCGCACCTACAGTAGTTATTCAGACAACCCAAAAGTATAAAAGACACTCTAGCGTTTGAGTTTTTAGCAAATCCAAATGCATAATTTGGCTAGGTGGTTTAATTAAACCCGAGCAAAAGTTTGTGGCCTTACACGATCACTCATAAAAAATCATACATAGAGGAAAGTTATACTACCAGAAGGAAAGAAACCAGTAGGTTGCAGATGGGTAATGACTGTGAAGATTAATCCTGATGGTTCTATTGACAAGTATAAGGCAAGACTTATTGCAAGAGGATTTACTTAAACTTATGGAATAGATTATAATGATACTTTTGCTCCTGTAGCAAAAATGAATACCGTTCGTGTATTGTTGTATGTAGCAGCAAATTTGGGTTGGCCACTTCAACAATATGATGTGAAAAATGCATTTTTACATGGAGACTTAGAGGAAGAATTTTACATGTCATTGCCACCGGGATTTGGTGATTCTAATCCAAATGTTGTGTGTAGATTGAATAAAACTTTATATGGCTTGAAGCAATCACCACGTGCTTGGTTTGAGAGATTTCGAAATGCAATGATTAAATTTGGGTATAAACAAAGTAATGCAGATCATACTTTGTTCTTAAAGAAGTCTGGCAGTAAATTAACAACACTCATTATTTATGTTGATGATATGGTAGTAACTGGTAATGATGCTGATGAGATGTTAAACTGAAAGACATATTTGTCTTCAGAGTTTGAGATGAAGGATCTGGGGGCTCTCAAATATTTTTTGGGAATTGAAGTTGTATGATCCAATCAAGGTATTTTCTTATCTCAACAGAAATATGTACTTGATTTACTCAAGGAAACAGGTATGCTAGGTTGTCAACCTATTAGTTCTCCTATTTAGCAAGATCATAAACTAGATGAGGCTTCTGATCAGGTGCCAACAGATAAAGGACGATATCAAAGATTAGTAGGACGTTTGATTTATCTCTCCCATACTAGACCTGATATTGCTTATGCAGTGAGTGTTGTTAATATGTTTATGCATAATCTTGGTAAACAACATATGGATGCTGTCATAAGAATACTTAGATATTTAAAGTCTGCACTTGGAAGAGGTTTGATGTTTTCAAACCATGGAAATATGGATATTTCTGGGTACACTGATTCAGATTGGGGTGGAAAAGGAGATAGAAGAAGATCAACTACAGGTTATTTCACATTTGTTGGAGGTAATCTTGTTACTTGGAAAGTAAAAAAACATAGTATTGTTTCTTTGTCTAGTGCTGAGGCTGAATATAGAGCAATGGTTAAAGGAATTTGTGAGTTACTATGGCTTAAACAACTCATGGGGGAGCTTGGTTTATTCACCTAGTGTCCTATGAAGTTATTTTGTGATAATCAGTCAGTAATTAAGATTGCACAAAATCATGTTCAACACCATAGAACCAGGCATGTTGAGATTGATCGAAACTTCATCTATGAGAAGTTAGAACATAAAATTATTGAAGTTTTGTTTTGTCGTTCTTCAGAGCAACTGGCAGATGTGTTAACTAAGGCAATATCAAACAAATCGTTTTGTGATTCTATTGTCAAGCTGGGCATGTGTGATATCTATGCGCCATCTTGAGGGGGAGTGTTGAATTGTTATTACTTGTAATCCAAGACTGTATAACTTGTAAGTTAAGAATACTTGTAGGCTACATATTCATAGCTATAAATAGCTAAACATTAAGTTGTATTTTTTATCATTAGATCAATAAAATCTCTGATTTGAGAACCAAAGTTTGCGTGGTAGTGCTAGTATTTGTTGGTGGATGTGGTGTTAGTTGCTAGTAGTGGTAGTTAGTGATGGCAAAAACACATTTGGGGTTTTTGTGTTACTTTTGTTATTTGGGGGTTTTTGCGTTACATTTATGGGTTTTTTATGGATGGATAGTAACACCTTAGAGCAGTTCCTATGGAATGAACAAACTCAAAGTTTGTTCATTTTGCTCCCACTATGGACTCAACAAACATGAAAATGGATGTTCAAACCAACAAATTTGTTGGTTTGTTCATTGAGTTGGATGATGTAGTGCGCGCTTGATGGAAGGCCGAGCGATCGTGGAACAAGCGCTGGCGTTTGAGCCAGAAGCGCGCGGGCCATCTTCAACCGCTAGAGAGTTTTCTTCCAACGCCCAGTACAATTCCTGATTCCCAACGATTTCTTTAATACTTTTTTTATTCAATTTATCCTATTTTATCTCACCTAAATATTATATTTTATATTTTATCTTTATCCTACAAAATATTTTATATTAAAAAGAAATACTAGTGGGGCCCTGGAAAACCAGATTTGTTGATTTTGTTCTACTTTACTATAGTGGAAAATACATATTATTCATCCACGTGGCTCAACAAAAAATCTTGTCATAAGAATTTCCTTAGGAGGTATAACTCGCAACCCGATATAATATACGACCACATATAATCAACCAAAGAATTTGGATTCTTAGTAAGATTTTGGATAAGAAGAAAATCATTGACCCCCTTCTTTACTAGCGACCAATCACTGACTATAATAACACGTACACATAACAAAATGATAACACGTGTACCATCAAATTAAACCCAACCCCAACCGATCAAAATTCCGACGCTCTGTAAACAAACAAACCTTTGAGAGTCCATCGGATCGTATAACATAATTATAAGAAGAAAAAGAGTAAGAAAATTAGGGCAAAGAATTAGGGTTCATCATGGGAGGAGGAGGAGCAATATGGAGAAGTACAGCAAAAGTAGGAATAGGTGCAATCGGTAATCATTACAGAGGTTTACCATCTTCACCTGTTCCTTTAGCTGACCGTGTTGTTAATGCTCGTAACTTAGCCATACCTCCGTCAAATCCTAATCCTAAACTCATTAATCTTTCATCACTTCATAATAATAAGAATCCATCTTCTTCGTATTCTTATGAAGTCAATGATTGGGAGTTTATTATAAATGAGAGTAATAATGGCGAAAAAATCATTGTTGATCTTAATAATATGTGTGGCGGTGCTGCTGCTGTTGATCATTCATCGTATTCTTCTACTGGTAGCGGTGATTTCATTTTTGGATCTGTTCCAAGTCTTGATGAAGCCAAATCTGCCACTTCTGATCTTAAAGATGCCGTGGGAAAGTATGTATTTTTTTACTTTTTACATTTTCACTTGATTTTGGTGTTTAGGATTTTCTTGATTCAAATAGGTGGGGATAGCTTGGGTATTGTGTTTCTTGTTTCAACTCCCCCAAAGTGAAAACTAGGGGGGATTTTTTTTACCCTTGTGCATTTGAATTCTCTTTTTTACAGATTAAGTGAAAATATTATAACAGGGATGCTAGTCTGAAGGTTTTGTTTATTTTTTGACTAACTTGGGAGGAATTTTAGGCCAAGACTTGTTGACACAATGTTTTGAAGCATAACTAGCTAGCTAAATTGTCGGCGACAACATTTCTATGTTGTTTTAACTATTCCAGCGCTCCTATGTTTTCCCACTAGAGAGTAATAGAAGAGTTAACACTGCATCCTTCACAAAATTCTACAGGATAGCATGAGCTTCAGCCTGCTGTGTGCCTGTGTCTGTTGCTGTGTCCTGCATGATAAACAATACTTATGTTATACCATAACCTGCAATTGTAGTTTTAGGGTACATTGCAGCATCCACAGAGATTAAAGCAGGCACTATTGACTGAAACGGATTTCATTTACTGCCTGCAGTTCTGTTTGCTATGGTCTTAGTCTGGGGTGTTGTTTATTCGACATTGGATGTCATACTGTTTGAATGAGGTGTATTGTTGTTGTGATGAGTTTTTGATAGGCTACTTTATACCTAGCTTTCCATATATGCAGCCAAATAATTGCTGCTGGCTGCACATCTTGTTTATGAGTACCTGAAGTTGTTGTACTGGAGTTTAGTTTGTTTCTGAATTGTTTTATCTCACTTGTCTGTTTAGGATATATTTCACTCCTGGTGAAAGAACAGTGGGGTTTCATTCACAGCCAAATCAAGCTTTCCAAGCTTTTGCTTTGTTGCAACATAGCCCTGAAGTCCAGGTACTCACTTCTTAACGTAACTAGAGTAAAACCTGTGTGAGGAGATAACTTCGAGGAATTCACACACATTCACATAGAGTTGGATTTGATTTGTATATGAACTTTTAATGGTGCTATATTCCAAAAAGGTTCACTTTCTTCTTTTCCATTTTGGTAGAATGTGGTTGCTGCGCTAGCATCTGATAAAAATGTTTGGGAAGCTGTGATGAAGAATGAGGAGCTAATGGAATTTTACCGAAGTAAGATAACTTGATTTAGGCCTGTACAAGTTACTATTTTTTTTAGTACCCATTGTTGAAATTTTTAGTAATGTCTGATTTTGGTTATGTTTGTGTGCTTAAACAGAAGCAAACATGAATGAATATGTTCCGGATGTTGTTGGGGTTGAAAGGAAACATGATGATGGAGTATCATTTGGAAATGCGACAAATGGGCTGATTAGTTTAATCGACATGATTAAAGAACAGGTGTTGGCTATGGTTAGCAGTTTAACTGAGTTCTTTCAGCACATTTTCAGGACTGCAGTTGAAGGAATCAACAACACCGACTCCGGCAACAACTCTATATGGAAATGCACTTCTGCTAAAGGTGCTCCGTTCATTGCGTTGACCATTGCTGCAATAATGGTGGTTATGGTGAAGCGAGCTTAGAACAAGTGAAGATTGTAGGAACGGAAAAACAAAGATTATCTAGATTCCTATACTACTTTGAACTTTGGATTTTTCCTGTTCTCGTTATTAGTTTTACTATGACTATGCTGTGTGTTAATACTGGGATGGACTAGTTTATTTTTCTTATTCTTCTAGGATTTGGTATGTAACTCCATGTATATATTAGATGCCAAACGATAGATTATCATCAAAATAATCTTCTGCATTAGTTACATTGTTATATGGTCACATTCGATTTCATTTATTTCTAGATACTCAGCAGTTGTGTACAAAACAAATGACACCAAATACGATTTCATTTATTTCTAGGTATTCAAAAGTTTTGTACAAAACAAATGACACCGAATACGAAGGAATTGGAATTCAAGTTGGCACGAGTTTTGTAATGAAACAAATTGATGCTTTTAAAAGATTTCTCGTATTGATGTGATCCATTAAATGAGAACTTAACAGGAGTCCGCGCTAGCATGGCCATACATTCTTGCAGACCTCAAGTTCAAGTTACAGGACAGAGTTTGTATCACCGGGCAGATATATATGTAGCTATTGGAGTGGGATATAATTCTTTTTGTTACAACATAGATTCTATGGTACAGCGACAGAGTTTTGGTTTCAAATTTTTTTTTTTTTTTTTTTTTTTTTTTGCTAAATTAATAAATTTCATTCCAAAGAAAAGATTACATGTTTAGGAGAAAGGCAGATTTATCACCCAACCATTCCCCTGTTACATTGTGCCTTCTACAATGCTTGGCTGCTCTATCAGCTAAAGAAATGAAATTTCTGTTAACATAATCTAATCTTGAGAAAGAAAAATTGTTCAAGAGAAACTGACAGTTATCTAATATAGTTTGACTGAACCAACACAGTTGGTTGTTATTATTATTATTTAAATAGGTGATTGCATTTTTTGCATCACTGCGAATGCAGAAGCTACTCATGCCTTTGTCTTCCATCCATTTTATTCCTACTAGTATAGCAAAGCACTCTGCTTCTTCCGCTATTCTTGCTACTCCTTTGATGAGTTTGCATCCTTCGAAGGTCCCTGCCATATCAATTAAAACAAGCCCAGAACCTGCTTCATTAGTATCTTTATCATAACTTGCATCACAGTGAAGAATACTACACATTTCAGGTAGACCACTGTTATCCGGGGCCTGAACAGGTGCTGGTAATGTAACTGGCTGAGTATGTGTTACGGACATACTACGATCTATGTCTGTTATCAGTTTCATTGCATAGTTGGCAGTATTTATCGGCATGACATTTTTATTTTGAAATATTCAGAAGCACCTATCTCTCCAAATGCACCAAGCCGTGACAAATATCGACTGTTTAATTGCTAAACTATTGCTACTCTTCAACCAATCATCAAACCAACTTTTTATGTTTATGTTAGATGTTTCCTCTTCCTCAAAGTTGACAAAATGACCAAAAGGAGTGCTGGTCCAAACAGATTTCGCATAAGGACAGAATAACAATAAATGTTTAGCTGTTTCAACAGAGTTGGTATCACACAGGCAACATGATTCAGTTTGAGTTCTATATTGCATGAGTCTGGCATTGGTAGGGAGAATGTTTTCAATGCATATCCAAATAAAGAGTTGTATTTTGGGAAGAGTGGGAAAGCTCCAAAGAGCCTTATATGTAGGTTGACTAGGATGGGGTTGCTGCATGAATTGGAACTCACCTGCTAGAGCCTTATAGGCAGTTTTCACAGAGAAATCCCCATTTTTGGTATGCAACCATACCAATCTATCATTCCCAGTGAGAGGGATTCTAATTCTAAAAATCTTTTGAGCATTTTCCAATGTGAAGAAACTATTGATGAAATCTACGTTCCATGTCTTAGTACTAGCTACAATGAAATCAGCAACTAGCATGTCAGGATTGGGATAAGTATGACAAAGAGGAAGAGAAGCTTCCGGTATCCAGTTGTCAATGAAAGCATGAATGCTTAGGCCATTTCGAACTTCCCAAATAGTGTTTTCTAGACCCACTTCTAAGCCTTTCCATACCCAAGAAGAATCATATGGTTTCCTAGCATGCAAAGGATGACAATTCTTGAAATATTTACATTTCAAGATTTTGACCCACAACTCATTTGGCGAGTGGATGAGAGTCCAAGCTAGTTTGGCAAGCATAGCTCTATTAAAGATTCTCAAATCTTTAAAGCCCAAACCACCCTGCATTTTGTGAGAACAAACACTTCCCCAATTTTTAATATAAATACCCCCTGAATATTTTTTGCCCCACCAGAAATCCCTTTGGGATTGTTCCATTTTTTGAGTAACAGTGTCTGGTAAGAGAAAAGTACTAATGTGATAAATCGGAGAGGATTTCAAAACATGTTGCACCATTATGGATCTACCATCTTGAGAAAACTGCTTTCAAATCTACAATGGTAGTTTTGGGGTTCGGTACAGACTTCTCTAGTAACGAGGCAGACTCTGCAGCTAATCTCTGCCCCAAAAGCAGGACATTCCATTGTTCCCATGTTGCAGGACAAACCAGCATTTGTTACCAAGAAATTTAAACATCATAATTACACCGTTAGAACCAAATTGACTCCCTCTTGCATATTTGGCTCACTGAGAACTTCAACCATGTCCCATCTTCAACATTCCTGAAACCTGAGTTTTCAATAGCCAAGTTAGCTGAAAGCACACCAGACATAACACCCACCTCAACTCTGTGTAAATCCTATCCAACCTCACACGCAACACACGTAGTTGACATAATAATAAATCACGACAGGTTGTGCCAGAATTATTACAGAAACAAACACCACTTATATATGTACAAGAGCAAAGATCATCTAACTTCGTAGTTCAAGACCACATAAAAGTCAACATAAAGCTAGAAGATTTGCAACACAATTTATATATCTAAGAAGCTCACCTTAAGCACTTCAACTTTAGTGACTGGTGGTGGCACCCTCATAACTTGTATGATCCCGCACAAGTTTATCTAAAAGCAGCATCAACCCAAAATCACAAACCACACCATGTTTAACATTATTAAAGTTAAAGTTGATTCACATCATCATTCTAAACGTGGCAAAGAACTTTCTCAATGTAATACATAATTTAGACTAATGACACAACACAACCTAATAAATCAAAACCTCTCGAAAACCAAATTTCTCTAACACAGAGGAAGATAACGTCAAAAGGCTTTCATGCAATATCTTTGATTCTCCTTTCCTTGAAAACAATATACAACACAAAAGGAATGGGTATGGGACACAACATGGCAAAATATAGCATGGTACATACCTTAAGCCGAGTAATTTGGGTTTTCAACTGGCTTCCCTCGATGCTGGTCACTGAACAAGCAATAATAGACCTTGTGACTCCAAATGCTCGGCCAACACTTTCCTCCGAAGGAACAAACACATAGGGCACACTCTGCCAGAACCAAAGCACGTATCAGTTATCTGGCTTACAAATTTTATATCTTTAGTCTAAAAAGTAAAAAGCTAAACCACGGCAAAAGAAATAAGAAGCTACCAATCACTACTTGTCCCCACAAGGCACATCCTAAAAAGACGCAACCCAACAAATACATGATTTCAGTATTTAAACAGGTAAAACACTCTTCTCAGCAACATTTAGCAGTATTAAACATTACAAACTGTGAAAGCGAGACATCAGTAAATAGCTCACATACACGCGGTTGAGGTAACTCCATGGACATCAGATGAATCTAGAGAAACAAGTCAACAAAAAAGAAAAACTGATGCCTTTACCATATATAGGATTTCCTGATAAGATGTCCATAAAAAACTAGATCATGTTAGTTTTAATTGAACACATATTACACTCTTCTCTTCTATGCTTGACATGGAAGGATTAAACATTGTAAACTATAAAAAGAGACATGCATATTAAATCCATGCACGAGCAGTTGAGGACCTCCATGAAAAGACAGATGCATTTGGATTATAACAATCAGATCATGCTTAGTGACATCAAGAGCAGATCTACAAGAGCCTATTAGCAGTTTGTTAAAGACCTAATCCACTTCAGAGAAATATCTTACAGGCTCCCAGCTTCTCTTTACTTCATCCTACAACATGTTGCAAAGGGATTCTTATGTTCTAGACTGTAACTTGCTTGATCATATAACACTATAAAAAGCCAAAACTCGATCAAGAGTTTCATCAAAATCAAACCAGGAAACCAACTGAGAACCTCAACAACAACACCAACCAAGCCTTCAGTCCCAAACAAGTTGGGTAGGCTAGAAATTAAACCCTTGTCGAAGTTACCAAAACAAAAACAAAAAACGGAAAATAAAATAAAGTAAAGTAAAGTAAAGCCACCAAAAATGCTTGTAACAAACCATAAGCTAACTATATTAACATATTCTAGGGGCCAAAGTCCTAAGCTCTAGGTCTTTGATCCCGGGTTGCTAGACAGAGTCCTAGCCTCTAAATGTTATCCCAAACAAATCTTAACCAAACTCCCTAGGTCATGGTTCTGGTACGTGAATCTCTAACTTCCACGCAGTTCTGTCTGAAGCCAGCTCTTAGTATACATTCCATTCCTTTAGTCTCTTTTCAATGTTTCCTCCCATGTTAATTTTGGCCAACCTCTGCCTCTCTTGGTGTCTATGGTACGACGTACGATACTAGTGCACAATGGTGCCTCAGAGGTTGGTGTCTACGGTACGACGTACGATACTAGTGCACAATGGTGCCTCAGAGATCTCCGTTGGAGATGTCTTAACCATCTCAGTCTGTGCTGAATAAGCCTCTCTTCGATCGGCGCCACTCCAAGTTAATCGCGTATATCATCATTTCTAATTTGGTCCTGTCTAGTATTTTCACAACTCCACTGCAGCATACTTGTATCTACTACACTTATTTTCTGAATTGTTGTCTTTTAGTAGCCCAATGTTCCGCATCATACAACATCACAGGTTCGATCGTTTGCGGAACTTTTTTTGTCACACAGGTTGCCAGTTGCCTGTCGTCATTCACCCATCCTACTCGAATCCTATGGCCAACATCCTCGTCAATCTTGCCATAACTCCACAGCGTCGATCCAAGATATCAAAAAGTATCCTTCCAAGGTACTACTTGTCCGTCTAAAGTGACATCGCCATCCTGTGCTCTAGCATCACTGAACTCACACCTCATATGCCCGGTTTCAGTTCTACTATGTCTAGAACTCTTGGATTCTAGAGTCCATTTCCACAGCTCCAGTTGTCTATCAACCCTCGCCCTAGTCATGCCAATTAGCATCACATCATCAGCAAAGAGCATGCACCAGGGATCTGCCCTTCTATGTCCCTTGTATACCAGAGCGGAAATGTAAGGGATCAAAGCTGACCCTTGGTGCAATCCTATCCTAATAGGAAAGTCATCCTTGGTCCTATCCTAATAGGAAATTCACTAGTCTCGCTATCTCAAAACACAAGCAAAATAAATTATGATCTCACAAGTCATGAGAACACAACATAGAAAGCCTTGACCCTAACTATACAAACAACAACAGAGCCTTTACTTCCAAACAAGTTGGGGTAGGCTAGAAATGAAATCCATGTCGAAGTTACCAAAATCAGAAACAGAAAAATAAAAAGTAATAGTAGTGCTACAAATAATGTTAGAAATAATTTAGATACTAACTATACTAATAAATCCTAGGTGCCAAAGTCCTAAGCTTTACGTCCTTGAACCCGGGTCACTATACAGAGTCCTAGCCTCTAATACTACCCCTAAACAAATCTTAACCAAGATCCCGGGTCACTATACAGAGTCCTAGCCTCTAATACTACCCCTAAACAAATCTTAACCAAACTCCCTAGATCATTGTTTTGGTACGTGGATCGCTAACTTCCAGGCATTTCTGTCCGAAGCCAGTTCTTTAGTCACATTTCATTCCTTTAAGTTTCTTTTCACTGCTTCCTCCCATGTCAATCTTGGTCAAACACTTCCCCTCTTTGAGTTTACAACTCGGCTTATGATACCAGTGCGCACAGGTGCCTCCAAAGGTCTCCGTTGGAGATGTCCAAACCATCTCAGACCGTGTTGAATAAGCTTCTCCTTAATTTGCGTCACTCCAAGTTTATCGCATATATCATCATTTCAAATTCGGTCATGTCTTGTATGTTCACAACTCCACCGCAGCATACACACTCTGCTACACTTATTTTCTGAATGTGTCGTCTTTTAGTAGCCCAACATTCAGCACTATACAACATCGCAGGTCTGATCGCCGTCCTATAGAGCTCACCTTTGAGCTTTTGGGAGACTCTTTTTGTATAAGTAACCCTAACTATACAAACATGAAAATAAACTACAGATGGACAACTTGTCTAAGTTCAAAAACCTTAAACCTGGTACAGAAATACCTATATACCTTGTCTTTCAGCTAAAAAGGAAGACGAAGAAAGATTTCAGGAGTTCAGCATCAGCTGTTGCTGCTACAAATTCTGCTTACCTATGTAAATGTTGGTAACATCTGATTTTGTTAATGTTTTGTGTGCTAAAACAGAAGCAAACACAATTGTATTTTTTCCACATGTTGGGGTTGAAAGAAAATATGATGATGGAGTATCATTTGGATGTGCGACACGACATTTGGGTTGATTCGTTTAATAGACATGCTTAAAGAACAGATGTTGGCAACTGTTAGCAGTTTAACCAAGTTCTTTCAACATTATTTAGACATGTGGTAAAGGAATTAACAATAATGACTCTGGAAACAACTGTACATGGATATGCATTCCTGATAAAGGCATTCATGACATTGAAAAATGCTGCAATATGGTGGTTATGGTAAAAAGAGCTTGGAGCAGATCAAAGAAGAAGATATAAAAACTAATGAATGAAACATAAGCAAAGAGATGCTATAAACTCAGATTCAGGTGGACTTTGAACTTCTGATTTTTTTATGTTCGTCGCTAGGTTATGGTGCTAGTGAAGGCATCACATACTTATGCTATTGAAAGCAAATATATTTCGTATTAAATGGAGAAGAACTACTTTTTTCCTATTCTTCTAGGAATTGGTCTTCTACTCCATGTATATATTGGACCATGAGTTGTTCAGTTGCCAAAGTCGTTTTATTATGTTATATAACCAGATTCGATCTAATCTATTTCTAGACACTCAACCGCTTTTGTATAAAACAAATGACTTGATTGAGACAACAAATAAAGTGATGCTTTGGAAAAATCTTTACTTGCATGATTTACTGTACATTTCTGCTGCTTCGGTGTCAGAAAATACATGCCAGTTTGCTGAAGATATGGAGGTTCCTTCAACTAAAGTCAAAAACGAAAGAGAACTTAGTTAAGAATGAGTCCATCCTACAACATCAATTGTCAGTTTGAGCACAACTATGGCCAAAGACTCCACGACCAAACGCTAGGCCAAATACCAACTCCCCTAGCACCACCAAACAATTTTATGGGAGTGAATAGTCGCATCACTTAATAGACCATCTACAGTTCGTCTTAGTGGGCATATGATCTCAGAGTTTTGTTGGCTTGAATGCATCATTGCTAGTTAATTAACGAAGTTGTAGCACTCAAATGTCTATGTAAACTGAGTAAAACAAGTAGCATACGCCTGTTGCAAATCACAATACAATACACCAAGACAGCACTGAAATTAATAAATTGAATTTACTATATCCTCAATAAAGGAATCACTTTTCCTTTCTCAAATGACAGCCATCAATACAAGGACGCAATTTTTTATGAATAAGGAATGAATTCTAAAATAAAGAAAAGCCTCAGGTAAAATGCTCGTATTAAAAGGTTTCATAGAAATGTTTATAGTTAAAAGCTTGTTGAAAAAGGTCGAGAGTAATGATGGTGAGTTGAGATCTGCAAGTTGGGTAAGCTTCTTGGTTCACAGAATCCACAGTCATTATTGAGGGACTAAAGAAAAGAGAGAATCGATAACAAACTATTTTGGGGGGCAACTAAAGGAACAATATAACTACTTATGCTATTTAGAGCAACTGGGCTATTTTGATAAGAGGGTCTAGTTTTTTTGTATTCTTTTCTGTATCCTCCTCCAAATAATAGATTATATTGGTAAATCAGTTATTAAAGTAATCCTGTCAAGTTGTATTATCAGAGTCAATATCATCTATTTCTAGACGTTCAACAGTTTATGTAAAAAATAGAAGACTTAATATGCTTAAGAAATACAAAGTAAATCAGGTTGGCACGAGTTTGGTAATGCAATAAGGTGATGCTTTTCAAAATTCTCTGCTAGTTGCATGATCCATTTAATACTTCTGCAGTTTTGGTGTCAGTAGGTACATGTGAGTTGGGAATGAAGGAGTCCAAAAGCTAAAGTCAAAAACTAAAAGGAAAAGAGAACCAATTTTCCCACAGCAAAACATTTCCGTGGAAGTGCAGCACCCCATCACCTAATGGCTTCGTTTGCAGGTCATCATTAGGTTAGTTGACCTATGATCTTGGGGAGTCTTGGCGGTTTTCATGCATCATCTTGGCACTTAACCAATTTTCCCAGCACATCAAAACATTTCTGGGGAAGTGCAGAACCGCATCATCAAATGGTGTTGTTTACAGGTCATCATTAGGCAAGTTGATCTATGATCTCGGGGAGTCTTGGAAGTTTTTATGCATCAACTTCATATGCTCAGGTGTTATCCATACTATTTATGCTATGTATCATCTTTATTGTTATTTGACGAATTGTAAGACTCACGTGTTAATGAATGACGGATGAACTAGTATGGATCTGTTGCAAATCACAATAGCTAAAAAATATACTGAAATATAACTAACAGATATGACTGAAAGCAAAGATGAATTCCTTTCTCAAATGACAGGCATCAATACAAGGACCTGATGTTCCATAAACAAGGAATGAGTTCCAACATAATAAAGAAAAGCCTCAGGTAAAGTGCATGTAAGAGATAGCTATAGAATATAAGCATGATAGTACCTCAACGCAATCCGAATATCTCTTCCGGAGGATCATACACATGTCTATCAGGAAATATTTCTTCAAATTCTTGCTTCACTTTGTTCCTCAAAAGAGGATGAGGCAAGAGACCCTTCATTAAAATCCTGAATGGTAATTCCTCTGGAGGCTCAGGAGACTTCTTCATGTCCTCGTATACATTCATAGCATCCCCTGGTGATCCATACCTTAAAAAACCTCGAATTACTTCAGCATAAGTTTGACAATCAGGAAACAAACCCTCTTGTCTCATGCTTTCCCATACTTGTATTGCATCTTCCATTTTCTTATTCTTCGCCAATGCAATAATCAAGTCCTTGTATAGATACACATCAGGCTTGTACCAATCTTGCTTCTGAATTATCTTAAACATCTGGAAAAGAAAAAACATTTCACAAAACCCCAAAAATTAGGACTTTTTCTATAGAATCAACAATGGTATGATAACTCATCAAGATATCAAAAACCCAGAACGAAAATGAAGCTAAAATGAAGATTCTAGAATCAAAATCTCACCTTTAGAGCCAAATCAACTTCCTCTTGCCTCTCAAGCTCAGTGAGAACTGCAATCATATCCATCTTCAACAATCTCAAAACATGAGTTTTAATAAACTTTCCAAGCTTGTCTTCATCATCTTTGAATCTTTTGATGCCTAAAATCACAAATAAAGCTTCTTTACCAATCAATTTCTTACCTCTCCAAAGTGATCCTCTTGGTCTACCATCATGGTAACACCTCACTGATGAGTTCATTTGATTAATTTCATTGATTGAGTTTTGAGGTATTATAAGAGTGGGTGATTCTGCAATGATTGGTACTATTAAGTCTCGAATAGTCGTTGAAGAAATCATAAATCTAGCTTTTGACCTCCAAAAATAACGAATCGCCATTGAAGAAGCTCGAATTTGGAAGTACCACTAAAACCCCAACTGGGAGAGAAGTAGAGAACGGTATGAATAAAAATGACATCACGGTGCCACCAGGCCCTCCACTAAATGACCGAGGGGTCGAAAAGCTTGTGCGAGGAAAATGTCCAAATATATACAGTCTCGATACCCACTATTCCTTAATCCGGAGTGAAGTGGTAATCGGCAATTGACTCGGAGTCTTAGTTTTCAAATCTCTTCAATTCCAATACTCAATCTTTGTCTTTCCTTTTGCAAATGTTTAATTTCGTCTTTTCTATCTAGTCATTATCATGTTTTAATTCCATTTTATCTCTTTTCTTGCTTTAATCGATCCTTTATCGGTGCCCTAATTTCTTACTGTTCCGATGGTTTCAAGTTTATTCTAATCTTGATGTAGTTGTTGGTTGTCATGTCTAGCAGGTATTGCTAGGTGGCTTTTGATCCTTCTCTTTGTTAAAGGTTCTTTTTCAAAGGTTGTCCCATGTCCAAAGGTTTTTCAATGAAAGTAAGTTCACTATATGAAAAGTAATGAAACTTTATGTTTATATTGCATTAAAAGATGTTCTGATACAAAAGAAAGTGGGCATCGAGTCAACAATTGATTACAATCTTTAAAGCAGATGAATCACTCATTGATCTTAGAAGAGGTGGCTTGTTTTCTCTGAGAAGTCTAACACGTAGCAATACAAATTCAAGCAAGCACTCTTTAAATACTGTCATTTCCAGGTTTCATCGAACTCATACTCTGGTTTACATTTTCTCTTTACTACCATTATTTTCAATGTCTAGAATATCTGTTGGTGAGGTTTCTGACCTATTTGGGAGAATTAAAAACAAAAATTTGGAAGGTGGTGATCAAATTCAGAGAGTAATACGATATCCTCATATTCAACTTAAACCAACAATCAAGACGGGAAGTCAGTTTAATTACTAAGGTCTTTTGTGAGCACCCAATGTGTACAGATAAAGTGGAACATGAGGCTGCCATGGCTTGGGGGCATATTCATTTTAGATTGGAATTAGAAGACATGCCAAGAATATGTTTCTATTTCGTTTTATGATTGGAATAACTACAATTACGTTTTGGAGGGAGGGCCTTGGAGCTTTGATGGTTATTTAGTTGTTTTCAGGGAATGGACTCTTTCTGTCATTCCTGAAACTCTTGATTTTTCATCTGCAATGATTCTGGATTGATGTTAAAAAGTTTCCTTCAGAATTTCTCAATGTTGAAGTTGAGAACCAGATTGCTAGCATCCTTGCAATCCTCTCAATCTAGTATCTGAAGATGGTAACCCCACTCATACAAATGTTGTTAGTGTGCTCATAGAGTTTAATGTCTCTAATTCTATGTTGAGAGGCTTGATGACAGAAAATGCAGCCAACTCAGTGTGTTCCAATTTATTTCCGAAGACAACCAAGGAAACTCTGTCTAGCATGTCTTATTTTGGATTATAATGACTCAGAATGCTCTGATAAAGCAGATCATGTTCAGAATATTGCTAGTTACATTTTAAAGGTTGGTGAAGTTATTGATCCAAGACAACATAATCCCAAATATAGGCAGGGGGAAAAGATTCTTATATCTCCTAAGAAATCAAGGGGAAAAAAGAGACTAGAGAAGAAAGATTTTTAATTTCCAAAGGATGGGTTTCATGTTTTCATTATTTATAGTCAGTCTGAGTGTGGTGCTGCGACATCTATAGCTAGAAGGCCAAAAGGGGCTAGAGAGAGTTCTGGTGCAAGTAGCCAAGCTAGTACTCAAGTGGCTCAAACTATTGATGGTCATCAAGATCAAGATAAGGAGTAGCAAATAGTCAATCAGTATCAGGATGAATATGTTCCACATGAGTATTATGGGGCTGAGCATCAAATGCATCCAAGTTTCTACAGGCCTTATCCTCAGACTGGGGAATGGGAGAATCTTGTTAATCAACATTTTGGGAACCTTCCAGCAGAGCAGGAGTATCAGGTTAATTTCCTTTCTTACTCTCGATTTCAAAGTTTTCATTATTGTTATCTTCCTCATCTAGTTTTAAAGTTTTCATCGACTTATACTTATTTGTTTTATCATTATAGCTTTCTTAGTGTTTTTTCTCATATAGTTTTCTGTCATGGAATGTTCAAGGGCTAGGAAATAAACATACTAGACATCACATACAAGACTACATAGCTCAATACAGTACTGATATCATATTTCTTTCGGAAACCAAACAACAAAATAAAAAAAGCTTATTATCTTTTACATGCTATGAACTATCCTAATGTTTAGTGACATAATCAAAAAGTTAGAGCTGGTGGTTTAGTTGTTTTATGGAAGAATGGATTTAAAATTGAGTTAATGCATTTTACAGACAACTTGGTGAATTTCATAGTTCATTCTGGCCCTCAAAATCATCAGTTGGTATTAACTTGTATGTATAGTTCTTGTTATAATAAAAAGAGAACTCAACAGTGGAGTCTCATTGGAGATATGGGTTTATATATGAATCTTCCTTGGGTCATTATAGGAGATTTGAATGTAACTCTTTCTTGTTATGATAGACAACCCCTTTCCACTCATAAACCTTCCACACCTCCTCTCATTCAACAAACGATTTCTAATTGTGGTATACAAGAAGTCTTCACAGGCAATCCCTTCACTTGGTCCAATCATTATAAACAGCCTCAGTTTGTCAAAACCATATTGGATAGGGCTTTATATTCAAATGATTAGTTATCTCTTTTTCCAAATGCTATTCTTCATGATCTCATTCCTGTTGGATCAGATCATGCCCCAATTTTACTGGATACTAATTCGCAGTTATCCAGGCTTTATAAACCTTTTCGATTATATGAGACTTGGACAAAACATGCATCTTTCAAGTCAATGGTCAAAGAGCACATTGATATTTCACAGTCTGGTTCTCCTGCAGCTCAATATACAAAGAAACAAAATTCTTCTCACAGTGGTATTAGAGAGTGAAGGAAATTGCATTTTGGTAATGTGGATGGTCACATTCAAGGAGTTCAAGCGAAGATACAAGAGGCTCAGCATCACTTAGGGGTGGATCAACAGGTTATCAAATAATTACAATCTGGACTTCAGAACTGGTACCAAGTTAAAGAAGATATTATCTTTCAACAGTCTCGAAAGAAAATTCTTCAAAATCAAGATAAAAATTCCAAGTTTTTTCATGCCAGGGAAAATTTTATAAGACATAGAAATCGTATTGATTTTATAAGGGATAATACTGGGAAGTGGTACAACAAGAGAGGAAATCCAAGGACTGCTTCTTTCTCATTTCAGCACTATTACTACAACTAGTAATCCTACGCAGTATTCAGAAACTTTTAGGTTGATCACTCCATGCATCACTCAGACAGACTATGAAGTTCTTACAAGAATTCTAGTAAAGAGGAAATCAGGCAAGTGATTTTTCAGATGAAACCTTGGGCTTCTCCGGGAACTAATGGCTGTCAGGCAGGATTTTACCAAACTTGTTGGGATGAGGTTGGTGATGATTTGGTGTCTATGGTTCAACAATTTTTCAGAACAATTATCTTCTTAAACAACTGAATTATACATATCAAGTCTTAATTCCGAATAAACTTTGTGTTGAAACACCTTCATATTTTCGTCCTATTAGTCTATGTAATATAGCTTTTAAGGTTATCTCCAAGACATTTGCTAATAGACTGAAGACATTATTGTCTCTCCTTGGCAAGCAGCATATGTACCAGGTAGAAATATCTTAGATAACGTTATTATTGCTCATGAAGTAATCGATCATATGAAAAAGACAAAAGTGTTTCCAGGTGCAGTGGAAATAAAGTTGGATATGGCGAAAGCGTTTGATAGGATAGAATGGAGCTCCATAATTATAATTATGAAAAGTTTGGGTTTCAGCGACAAATAGAGTCAACTCATTAACCAGTGTATTAGTACATTTTCAATATCTATATTACTCAATAGGTCTCCTACTGCTTCTTTTACTCCTTCAAGAGGTCCGCGCCAAGGTGATGCATTATCTCCCTATATTTTTATAATATGTATGGAAGCTTTTAGTCGAATGTTGCAGACAGCTGAAATGAATGGTTTGATTTCTCCACTACAGCCAGTTTCTACGGGTCCTAAGATCTCTCACATTTTTCCCGCTAACTATGTATCTTATTTTCAAGTGCTTCGGGAAGATATGTTATAATTTAATGGAGATTATCAATCAATTTTGCACAGTCTCTGGTCAAATGGTTAGTCTGGATAAATCTAGCATTCATTTTAGTAATAATTTAAGTGAAGAAGGAAAGCAAACTATTACTTCCATGATAAAGATGAAATGTATGCCACTGCATGAAAAGTATTTAGGTATTAATATGTTTATTGGAAGAAATAAAAACGCTTGTTTGATGATACATCGGATAAAATGGACTCTAAGTAACCATCCTGGCAAGGTAAACTAGTTAACCAAGCCGGAAGAAGTACACAAATTCAAGTTGTTGTTGGTTCAATGACTCAATGCCAGATGGGGTGTCTGCAAATTCCAGATAAGACAACTAAGAAGTTGGAGTCTCTGCAACGGAATAATTGGTGGAATAAAGCCAATTCACAGGGTTGTCAAATCATTGGGTGGAAGGAGTTGAATAAACCGAAAAGAATGGGAGGTTTAGGTTTTAAGAATACTAAGTACTTCAATAAAACTCTTTTATCTAAGCTTGCATAGCGAATGCTTCATGAGCCAGATGCAAAGTGGGTGCAACTTTTGCAAGCTAGATATTTCGAAATATAAATCCTTTTTACGGGGACATAAAAAAGAAGGACGCTTGGATATGGCAGGGGATTCAAAAAGGTTTATATTGGATTAAAACGTTCCATTTATAGAAAATTGGTGATGGTTCCATAGTTGATGTGTGTAATGGTCATTGGTTTGGGAATGTGTCACACCAAGATTCTCAGTACCCTGTGTTTTAAATGCAATCTTTTGTAATCAAGGTTTCTGAACTTATTGACCATCAAACTCGAACTTGGAGAAGAAAAAATGACCTTTCTTCCCACCAGGAGCTGCAGAGAGAACAACTTCATGATTTTGTTTTCCAATATTCTGAGCATTTGAGTCTCAATACATATTGCGTCTCCCATCAAGTGTGGTGCATACAACTCGGTCTTTCTCTACAAAATTCAGATGAACATATTTTCATGAGTTTAGAGAACATGAGCAGGTAAACATAATTGAGCAGATCTACTCCAGCATCTAGGCACATTGAAAAACGATCCACATCATATTGACATATCCCTTTGAAACAAACAAAACCACTTAATTGAATACACATAGTTTAGTATCCAGCTAAAAACTATACACATTGACTAAAAAAAAGGGAACGGACCATGTTCAAAACCACATACGATAAATATTTTACTTGTGTTCCTTTGTGTTGACCCTGAAATTGAGGATTCTCAAGATGTTATGTCTTATCACTGTGAGAAGTTCCAAACCGTGGTCGACTTAAAACTGATAAATTCAAGAGGTAAGAAATTTAACAGAGCAAACCAAAATAAATAGATAAAATAAACAAAAATGTAAATCGATTCCTAAAACAGTGTTATACCATAAACTGATATAAACATTATAACATTCTTGATTCCATCTCGCTTTTCAAATTTTCAAACCCAAGATCAATCAATGAAACTATACTATATTCACATTTCTAGTTAACAATCAAACTATCAATGTAGTACATTAACATTAAGTCATCTAGCAACATACTGTGTTCAAAGCCCATTGAGCTTTCTTTTGTGTTCTAACGCAATTTTACTCATTGTTTATATCCAAGCACATCACTTTCGTTATCTGAATTCTTTTATAGATACATATCCAATCAGGCTTAGTTGACAACTCTATACAAAATTTAGAATCAAAAATTGAAATGTAAAGAAGCAAAAGAAATGTAATACCTTAAAGATAGTGTGATCCTATGAAAATGGGAAAAGTTGATGACTGGAGTTAAGACTCTGGATATCAGCATCAGTGAATCTCACCACCACCCTTCAAACAAAAAACTTTAACATCAGGACAAAAATATCAAATTACATACAACCAAAATCAAATTTTACGGAGAAGAGATTAACCCAAATTTCACCAAAAAAGGTTAAATCACAAAAATGAATTCCTCAATGATAACATTGGTAAGTTACTTTTATTATATACAATTGATACTTACAAACCCACTTTTTGCGAAACTCGCCTGTGAAACTTGATCAAAAAAAAAAAAAATTCTTGCAATTGATTCTATCAATAGGTAGAAGCCTTACCTGTTAATAAAGTTTGTTCAACTGCATTTGATTCATAACCAAACATCGGGATGGATTCCGTAAATGGTTTAAGTAATTTTTTTATTGTTTTCAGAAAAATCTTCACCTTTGAATTTGGTTTCTCTAGGGTTTGGAATCGACAACACCGAAAGTTTTATATACACTCCCACAATTTGTAACAACTCAAAAATGGTTCTGCAGGGAGGAAAAATGATTGGTGAGAACAACCAAAATATCTGCTTTCATAGCATAATACGAAGGAGAAGAGGCATTAGAGAAATGCGTTTTATTTTGCAATGAAATAAAACCAAAAAACCGTGTGAGGAAAGTGTTTCATGGGAATACCACAACCGTAGATTTATCTATGGGGAGGACAAATCCTGACCGCCACTTACATCCCCTGCTTAGTGAGGGACAATCATGTTCCGTAGTAAGCAATGGATGGTGATTTTCCAGTAGACGAGATAAGCAGTTGAACTTAGTCGGGCAAAGGCATTTTCAGAATTCCCGATTTGCTCCAATGATGTCATGTACGAGCAAATACCTGAATAAGGACTCACCAGTATGACAGAGTTTCATCCCATGAGCACGGAGAGACGAAGCACTGCTGATTTGGACACGTCCAGTTTTGCTCGGTTTAGCGTTTACGGGCAGGGCCCAAAAAGGAAATCCTTGTTTTAGGAACGGATGTTCATTCGTTCGTTAGTTTAAGAAACAAACAATAATCCCTAGCATAAGAGAGATTTTTTTTTAATAGACCTGCGTCTAATGATAAAAAAAATTGTCTACGAAAACCAAAATTTTATTTTTTAAATATGTGAGATTTCACAAAATGGAAACTCTCGTTTCAAAGACGGATGCTTGCGTGAGGGAGCAAAAAAATATTTTTTTTTTTCAAATTTACGTGAGTTTCATGTTAATATATATATATTGGTAAAATCGATGTCTTGATTTTGAACAACTGTTGAAAGTAGACAATTATACATCGTGAAATAATGTCTGTATGTGAGTTTTCACAATTGTAGAATGGACGTCTGTCCAATTTTTGAAAAATCATTAGATGTTAACACGGTAAAAATTTACGTGGGTTGTTCACGGTTTTATGAAAATCAATTTATGATTTTTGAATAATGGACTTTGCCCGTCTTTGCAGGTTTGAAGAAACGGGCAAGTTCTTAAAACTTTTGTTCTAAGTTCACTACTGTTAGAGAAATTGTAAACAGGTAAGAGTTGGAGTGTTACCATTTTTGTTTCGTGTTTGTTATTGGTATATCCATGACTCCATGTCTTTCGCCTCAGATAATGGTGACTTCTAGTTACAACCACCCTTCTGGCTCTTCTGGGGAACGCTCTAGAAATATCAAGTCAAAGATGAAGACTTCTGCAGATGTTCAAGCCAAGGTGAATCAACCTTTCAAAGATGCAGAAAAGATGATACATGGTATGTCTCTTGATCATCTGAGAGTGGTTCGTGCTAAGATATATGCTTTCTTGGTCTTAGCAGATGCGGAGGGAAAGCAGAGACGTGATGAAATATCACAGAAGAAAAGAGCTGAAGATGAAAAGCTCATATCTCATCAGCAGAAGCGCCGCTGACTTGCAAGTGAGACTATCAGCTGAAGATGAAGTTCGGCCTTGCGTTGATGGCGTAGCTCCTGATTCAGATGCGGATGAATGAAGAATTTCGTCATAATTCGTCATCAAAAAATTCAGAAGTTAGGTCTTCATTGAAAATGTTGTAGAATCTTCGTCCGATGTCGTATTTTTGTGATCTACCCATGTTTCTTCATCCTCAGAGAATTTCCAAGCTTTACCAAAGAAGCTTTTCGGCTTTCGAGCATGTTTAAGGGACGAAATTGACGAAACAGTAAACTTCCAGGAGGTTTTCAGAAAAAATTTAGTTGTCATGTAGTCCAAAGTTTTGGCCACATATTTTTGCTCATTTATCGAATTGCTGTGAATTTTGGATATGTTGTAGAGGACATCAAAACGAAGAGAATGCCATATGACTAAACCTTAGATTCCTTATTAATTGCTCCCAGCTCGTCGCTTTCTACAGGGAAGTGTAAAATCACTTCAGACAGGCTTGCTGCAAAACGTCTCTTTTGTGTCTTTAGACCATTTTCTTGTGTCTTGAACGCTTGATGAAGGATTTCAATGCCATTGATTAATTTGCGAATTGAAGCCCTTGGTTGACACATGAACCTGGTGCTTGCAGTACCAGGTTCATAAACAAACTAGGTGCAATCAAAGAGAAGATTTCACCTTTGAGTGAATCTTATATCAGAAGAGAAGATTCTCAAGCATAAACAAACTAGGTGCAATCAAAGTTCAAACACTGTTAGTCAATCAAATCAATCGAAAACTAAAATAAACTGTAATTATCTAGTTTCCCACCAACGGTACTAATAGAGCTTCTCAATCCCAAAGAAATCTTTAAACTGCGGCCGTAAGAGATTTCGCCTAATTAGGTTACTTTCCTCTCCGAATAGGCGGCTTCACCAGTAACAACACAACTGAGGTAGTTTTGTTGGCTCTGAGGATTAGTTTGCTAGGAATGCAAACTTAAGTATTTATAGACAAGGAAGTTTGGACACCAAGGAATTCCAAAAACCGAATATTCTCAAAGATATGCAGTAAACATAAAATCGGTTTTCATAACTCTTGGAAATGCACTGTCTAAATATTGACCGAAATCCCAATAGAAAAATCTATAATCAGTAAATGCACATTACTAATTATTATTTTCTAAAGATATGCATTTAATTGCTGGAAATTAAATAGCATATAAAAAACTAAGAAACCTTAATTAAAAGATTCTCAATTTATTTCGATTCTGGGATTCTCCTTTAGCTATTAAGGAATATATTTGAACAATTAATGATAAGAGTTACTGCACATGTTCAAAGTATGTCGACATCTTTACTTTGCAAGTCCTTTTTCATACTTACAATCTTGGAAACGATTTGCCACACTTCCAAACAAGTTTAGAATTGGTTCGTCTGAATTCCAAGAACTATGTGATTGATTATCCAATCAAATCACCAATCATGGGTTTCACGGTTCTACCAAAAACAAGTTCGGTTCTACCTCCATGTGAGTAATGTGCATAGTCACACTAGTTACCAAAATTCGGTTGACTAGGTACTAGGATCGGTTCCCCACAACTTATGGTAACTACCTGTATTCGGTTGCACATGTCCATAGGATCGGTTCCCCTAAAACTACAAACTTGTTGCACATGTTCATAGGATCGGTTCCCCCATCTACTAAAAATGTGTTGCACCTCTTACAAGGATCGATTCCCCTCTTGTAAATTTGTTGCACCTCTTACTAGGATCGGTTCCCCAATTGCTAGATAGAAGTTGTTATTTACAAGGCATCGATCATACCATCTTGAGTGATTACTTAAGATCGGTTTCACTAATAAAAGTCATAACAATACATAAGTCAGGCCTTGTGAATAGTTTTACCAAGATACATAAACAAGTTTATGAGCGGTTATACTAAACACACATATTGGTAATTCAAAATAGATTTGCAATGAATAACAATACCAATAAGCCCAACGATTTCCCTTTCGATTCACAAAACGAGTTTATGAACTTACTTCCTTTAAACGAATGTAAAACATTGTTTCCTAGGATGAAATATTCACTCATACCCATACATAATCACAATAGCATTGATACGATTATGTCGATGTCTTATATACAAAGTTTAATGGTTAAGCAATAAACCTCGTATTGTATTCCTTAATACTATGTCTAACTAGAGTATCATACACAGCTTCGTAGTTATGTTTTCAATATGCACGACTTGAAAGATATGTTAGGGAATGAAACAATTCAAGTCAAATATTACTAACCTCAAGAGGAAGGATAATGTTGTCGTTGTAGCTCCATACTTCTTCACATTCTTCAAGTCTTCATGTAATACTTGTAAGTCTCATATCCTAATACTTTCAAGCTAACCTATACGAAGTTGACTCTAGTATATAATCAAGCGACTCTTTAAATGAGTTTTGATTCACTAAAATATGACAACCAAACTTGACATACCAACGCTTGGTGGGTTCAACCGAGCTATGCTCTAACAGATAGCATGTCAGGAAATAAATGACATGGACATGGGAGGAATGAGACTTGCCTGAGTGTGGAACCTCTTGATGAACATCTATGCATATTTTGAAGGTTCTTGTTTCAACCTCGTCAAAGTTCGAGATTCCTCCAAGTGCTCTGATGATGGAACATCCGCCAAATCTTCTGGATTAGAACTTTCTTTATTGGAGAGACGTGCAACCAAAGACGCTTTGTTAGTAGCCATCTTTTCAGCGTGGATCCACGCTCGTCCGAGGATCGTGTCATATCTTGGATCTTCATGGTAAACTTGGTCTCTGTCCAGGCCGAACCTATTTTCACCTTGAGAGTGATGTAGCCATAAGCATCTCTGAGCGTTCCTTCATGGTCTCTGATTGAGATGGGAGCATGAGTAGCTTCTTGTGGAGTGATGCCTGCCGCTCTGAGGGTTTTCAGGGAACAATGTTGATAGAGGTGCCAGCATCGATCAACGTTCTCCCAAATTCGTCTTTTTGGAGATTGACTGTGGTAAGAAGTCCCCAGTCATACATTTCTTTGTCTGTGGCTGGAGGCTCAGGAAGTATTTCCGGAATGGACTTGCTGACACGGTGTGATTCAGTGCTGTGAACATGTCTTTCCTTTGTGCTTTAGACATATAGTGCAATTCACGTATATGTTCGACTGAGGATTGATTTGCTTCGTTGAATGATTGCTCGAAGAGATTGAAGTTTTGATTGAGAGAGGATCTTTGTGTGCTCCTTCAGTCCCCAGTTGAAGCTCTCCTGGATCGACCTTCTCTTTGAAGATGCCCTTCAAAACATTTCAGTCACTTGTTGGATGAGTGAAGAACCCATGTAGGCGACAATATCTGGAATTCTCAATTTCTTCTTCAGTTGGCTATCTCTTTATGCTTTTGGATAAGCATAGGACATTGGAGAAGCATGCTTGTGTTGTTGTGTCTCAGCTTTCCTTTTGTTCCCTTCTGTAACAACGTTCGTGGAAGGTTGGAGATTGTACTGTTTGTTGATCATGCGCCTGCTACTGCCTCGAGTTTCTCGTGGTTCCTCGACTTTTGTAGCTTTTGTTCTTTCCAGTAAGACCGGAAAAGTGGTTACTGACCGTTTGGCTGCTTCATGAAGCTTTGAGAAAGTATGGAATCGCAGATTCTCCAGCAAGGCTCTGTAGACCGGGATCATTCCGTTGATGCACAAGTCCACCAGCTGTTGTTCAGTGACATTCGGGTCATGACAATCCAGAGCTTGGACTCTGAACCTTTTCACCTAGTCGTTTGGATGTTCATTGTTCTTATGAGACATTCTTCCTAAATCAAAGAGAGTAATCTGCTCTGAGACGAAGAAGTATTTCCGGTAAAAAGCATTAACCATTTCTCCCCAACTAGTGATGCTCCCTGGTGCGATGTTGTTGTACCATGTATATGCTCGACCTGTCATAGACTTTGAGAACTCCTTCAAACGGACTACATGGTTGTTTTCATGTTCTCCTAATGCTTCCAGGAATCGAGAAACATGTTCTCGGGCATTCCCTGTTCCATTGTTAAGTGTGAACGTTGGAGAACTATAGCCTTTCGGGAGAGAAATCCTCTGTGTAGCAGCAAGGTACGGAGGTTGGTGGCGGTGAACAGATGATGTTTTGTCTTTTCCTCGAGCCTCCAGAAAGCATTTCAGGTCTTCACGAGTGATGAAACCTGTAGATTCCATTGATGATGGATCATCTGCAACTTTGCGGACTTCATCATCATCTACCACATGGATTGGAGAGATTTCGGGATCAGCAGCCGAAGATGTTTATTTGGCTTTTCCTTTCTCCTGAGTTTTCTCTGACATATTGTCTGTGAGAGTTTTGAGATAAGTGCATAGCTCTTTATGAGTGGCAGCCATGTCAGTATGATTTTTGGCGAGAGTTTCTTGCACCTTCATGAGATCAGCTATGGTAGGCGGATTTTCTCTGATTTCTTCGGGAGACCGCCCGAAGAGCGGATTGCTTCCAATGTTGGTTTGAGGAGGTGCGGTATCACCAGCACTGTTGTTGGAAGAGGGAGTAGTTTCCGGAGTACCACCACTATTGCTAGTGCTAGCACCATTTTTGTTAGGATTTGTAACTGAACCTGACCTAAGATCAACCATTTTGTGAAAGTTTGAGATTGCAACCGAGAGATTAATCTCCCACTGTGGTCGCTAATCTGTTGATGGGGAAAAACGGTTTGCTGGTTTTTTACAGAATGGAGAGACGACCGTGTGGACGGAGGCTCCTCAACCGAGCAAGCTTCCTAACCTCAAACAGGTGCACTGCACGGGAGTGCTTTGAGTTCGAGAGATCAATCTGTAGGACTCTGTCCTAAACCAAGACAATGGCCATTTAAGAGTCAATTCGGTCACAAATAGCGAAGAGGGTTGATCTATAAGAGGGAAGCTTAGAAGTGTGTGAGATCAATGATGATCAAGGATTTTGAATGTGTTTAAGGTTTCTGCAAGTTTTCTGTGAACCGTTGAGTTCGAATAAGTTTTGGTCGATTGATTGAATTCTTAAGAGTGATTGCTCGGATTAGAATTCTTCTTAGATGAACGTTGTCTATCTTGTTCAATCATGGAATCAGAGACTTATTTATATTTCCAGAATAGTAGACACATTGATCTCCGGTAAGTGTGACAGTTGCTCTAGTGAAAGAGTGGGAAAGTGGGAAATCGTGGTTGCACCAGTTCCTCATACGTGAGAGGGTTAGTTGATTGTCCACCCACTACTCTGCTAACTCCCTCAACTGCTTGCACTACTTACTCATATTTCTCACCGGGGATGGACACACGTGTCGTAGGACGCCATACCAAAACCCTAATTAATATCCCCCATGTGACGTGATTGATGTCTCACGAATGTGGAGTCTGCAAGGCAGACGTGTATTTGATCAGTCAGTCATTGACTTGATTAGACGATGAGTTTAAGTATTGTTCAGTCGAGCATGATTGCCTAATGCTTTATGATTCATGAATTGAACATGTTTGTTGTGACGTATAGTTCTCGAATGAATGATGTTGATAATTGAATCAATATGATAGTCTGAGCAAATATTGCTTATATGATGAATTGTTGAATAATGATAGTTGAATCAATATTCGAGCATTTGAGCAAACATTGCTCATTCGATGAATTATACTGAATATTGATAGTTGAATCAATTTTTGAGCATCTGAGCAAATATTGCTCATTCGATGGATTACTTAATATTGATAGTTGAATCAATATTCGAGCATCTGAGCAAATATTGCTCATTCGATGGATTACTGAATATTGATAGTTGAATTAATATTCCAGCGTCTGAGCAAATATTGCTCATTCGATGGATTACTGAATATTGATAGTTGAATCAATATTCCAGCGTTTGAGCAAATATTGCTCACTTGATGAATTATTGGTAACATGACCAAATAAAATATTAATTAAAATATTGGTAACTGAACCGAATATTATATAATTAATCAAGATGTTGATTGCTGGATCAACATAATATTATTAGTGTTTGAAGTTGCTCAGAATCATGATTTGCAGAACATTCAGTTCAAAACCTTAATTTTGATCGATTGCTGACCAATTGATGATTTACTGAAAATAAGTCACTGAGTGAAGGAGGGACCGGCTACATGGGATGATGGCCGACCATGTAGTGCCCAGGTGCTCGAGTGAGCATGCACCAAAGTCCTTTGTTGACCAGTTGGTGAAAGGATGATCAAATGCTGGTTTAATCATTTATTAAAATAGTACTCGTATGAGCGTTAGGTAATAAAACCTAATTATGGAGAGATGAGGACCGGCCAAGGGGTCATCGGACCGGCCTTTGGTGGTCGTGGGACCAGCTGACGTTCGATTTTGTGAGTCCCAAGTTGATTGGAGAGAGTTGGACCCAATATGAACAGTTGAGAGATAATTAGGTCAAAATTATGAAAGAGTGTGGGACCGGCTCCTTGCAAGCCTAAGGGCCGACCCTGGTCGATCAAGGTGTCACGCCCGTGTCACCATACTTCCCGTGTCTCAGTCTTGAGAGTTTTGGTATTTTCTAGTGCGCGTTTGAGCAATACTTTGGATTTTCAGAAGAGTTTGATCTTGACTGAAACTCTCAATTTTGCTCGAATGAGCAAGTAGAACTTTGCTCATGCGACCGATATTTTGAGAATATTAAAATAATAATATTTTAATTTTTGACATGAGAAGCCCAGTCAGTCATGTGACCATTTGACTTTTCGGCTTTTTCATGGTTTGAGCAATATTTGAGAAAATATTGAAAAACTAGAGTTTTCGCTCAAACGATGGAGTTCCATGAGATAAAGGAAATAATAATATGAGAAAATAAGGGATTGTAAGGTGTGGGACCGGCCATGGCTAGGTTGCGCGGTCCCGTGACACCTTTCCCAATTTTTGTTTGATGAAAGTATGGAGAAACTAAGAGTTTCGCTCAAATGAGGGAGTTTGCTCAAATGAAGGAGTTTTCATAAGATGAGGGAAATAATATATCAAAATAAAATAAAAAAACGGAAGAGGGGACCGGCCGGTCGGCGGGCCCGGTCCCACGCCTCTTGTTTATTTTATTTAATATTATTTTCCTTCATAAGTTCCTCGTTCGTCATATTTTTCAACGCTCGTTCGGGCACTTAGGTGCTCGTTCGTGCATTATTTTCAACTATGCTTGCACCATTTTCTCGGGGCTTACTCGGTGATGGCTCAGACTCCCGGTTGTTGAATATTTATTACTAATTCATGAAATTCGGCTGAGAATAATTCATGAAACGGAGTAATAAAAATTACTTGAGTATTTATTACTAATTCATGAAATTCAGGTGAGAATGATTCATGAAACGGAGTAATAAAATGAGTTGAGTATCTATTACTAATCCATGGAATCCAGCTGGGGATCAGCCATGGAACAGAGTAATGAGATATAATGGTTATTTATTACTAATCCATGAAATCCAGTTGAGGATCAGTCATGGAACCGAGTAATGAGATAAAATAGATTAATTTCTAGGAATTCAGTTGATGAATGACACGCTAGAATTATTGCAAAATCGAGATATGAGATAATTGAAGCATCATACTCGTTCCGAGGGGTGTATAGTCAGGGAACAACGTGCAGCGTGATGTCCTGAAGGCGTTAAGCTCTCTAACAAACATTATGTCTAGGGAACGCCCAATTATCAAGATTCTATACACGGTATCTCTACGTAGTCAGGGAACAACGTGCATCGTGACGTCCTGAAGGCGTTAAGCTCTCTAACAAACATTATGTCTAGGGAACCGCCGAACCATTAAGATTCTATGTAGAGGTGATGATGAAATGTGTGAAGCATCGAAGGCTCAGCTGGGAGGCCTTTCGAGAAACATATTCATCATAGCTCTGAGAGGAATGTTCGCTCAGTCAGAGATCATGAAATGGTTCACGGATCATAAAATATGAATCGTCACATACATTCCTGAAGCCGGGTCAGAAACATGCAGTATCATGATTTTATGATTTTGACCTTTGTCGAAAATCCACCATCAACAAGAGTATTTTTAACGCATTGGAAAGTTAAATGAAATTGATCTTGTGGGGTTACTTACTTGAACATCCTTGAGAGCTCGTTTCTTTACTTATAAAATTATTATGTTTTTTAACCAGAAGTTGATCAGTTGGAAGAAGATATTTAAGAATTAACTGATGTTATTTCTGACTTACGTTATAGACATGTAATGGATGTCGAACATTTTTTGAACTAGTTTAATGAGGATGGTGCAGTTACGGAATCTCCTATGGACGAAAAAACTATCGAGTCTGTAATAAATCATGAGAATGATCTTGAATTAGATGATAGTAGTTTCATACCAAATATTCCTTCAAAAGAGGCATTTCAAGCATCAATCATCATAAAACATGATTTTCTTCAACATGGCAAATTATTCCACAAGCTATACATGCATTACAAAAAATTAAGGATGTGAAGCATTTTAGTTTAGATGGAAGGAAATAACAATCAACTTTAGATGCATCATTTGAGAAGGACTTCATGTAAGAACATTTTTTATTCGATGACGTATTTTGGTTTGTTTATATGTATATTTTTATATATAATTTAGTAATTATTCATTTATATTTACATGGGGCCTTGAAGGACTCATATTTTTAATTCATTAATGCATTTAGCGAGGCTATTTATTTATCCTCTTTGCCCAAGTCGGGACCGAAGAAAATTATTCATTTGGCGAGGTTATTCATTTACCGAGCATTCATTTATTGATGGTAGACTGTATATCTTTATTTAATACTAAGAGTATATGAATACTTGCGAGATTGGGGTATATCCAGATTAATTGGGGTATATACCTAATAAAACAAATTAGGGTTATTAAAAAGTAAAACCCAAAACCCCTTAGCCATATATTATAAAAAATGGCTAAATCAACCTTGCTTAATTAACACTAACAAACCTGTTTAGGTTAGATTAGTTGGGATTTTTTTTTATTTTTTATTTTTTTTTTTGAGAGAATTTTGAGAATTTTGTTGGATTGAACTTATGGACTTTTTCTCAAAATTTTGAGAAAGAGATTTTGTTTTAAGAATTTTGTTTATAACAGAAATGAAACCACACTAGCCAAACACTTCAAAAAAAGGGGATGGCAAAGCTGTTTAATGGTTTCATTCTCCAAATTACAGAAGAAATCCGCACTTTCAGAGCTGAAAGTATGAAAAGCTGGCATGCTCAAAAAAACTGGAAGATAACGACTTTCCTTAGCCGGCATTTGAATGATAAACCATAATGACAACCAAATGAGTTTTTACATACAAATAAATGTGTTATAAATGCTTAATTAGTCGGCAAGGTATTAATTTCTTAACCTGCCGACTAAACGGTAGTCGTCATTGTCTAAAATGACAACATGACAACCTTGAATCTTTGCCAAAGTCGTTATTCTTCCAAAACAACAAAATGACAACCCTAGGTTAGTCGGCCAGCTTTGCAGTGTTAAATCGTGCCGACTTTTATCTATACCTAACAAAAAACTGAATCTCAAGAGATGTTATCTACTTTATTCATGCAATATTGGTTAGTACATTGATTTAAACCTAAAATCTAACTCACTTTCGTAGGAAACACAGATGCACTTAGCATGTGCACTAAGTCTTTTAATCCCAGGCGACCCTAGTGGACGAGTTATAGTCTCGTAAGGGTTTACATAGAGATTTACCCACAAAATCTACAAAAAACTTCTAAGACTATCAATCTTCATCGGAGGAATTTCCATGCGGCGATTCATACTCCAAAATTTTGAATACCATGAAATGATAGCCTTCATCAAATGTGAATGCTTACCCATTTTCCTCCAAATAGCACGCTTTTACGAATTTGTACTACAAAAACACAATACAAACTTACTTTGCTAGTGTTTTTTAATTAAAATATCAAACAACTTATCTTATGTGAAAGAAACTCTAAAAATACTTACAAATTGTGGAGGGGACAAGCTTAGATGGCTAGTATTGAAGATTCGTTATTAGATACAGTAGAAACTCTATTAATTAATACTCGGTTATTTAATGAACTCTCTTAAATAATATTTTAGCCGGTCTCGAGTCGGGGACAACGTGTCAAATTAATAATTCGCTAAAATTATAAGATAATACATTTTTTGTTATCTATGTAGACCCCATATGAAATATAAATTAATAATTCATTATATATATAAAATCAATACATTAATGTTTTATGAAGATTTTTTGAAAAATGATTCAATTGTCTTCCGTTTTTTGTTAAAATCAATATCACATTGAATATTATCTCTAATTTTTCTTATCATCATAAAAATTTATGGTGTTTTTTCCTCATAGCTCAACAAAAAATTATTTAATGTGATTGCCGCTTTAACAACTTTGTTTCATGAAAGGCTGTTGTAGAACTTTCATCATATTCTTTTCCATCTTTATCGGTTCCCATAACACTCTCAATTATTTTTTCACTGGTCAACAATTCGATAACTTCATTTTATTTCAGATGTTCAGGACATCTTGACATTCATTGGACTGCAATAATCCAACTTTTCGATCAAATTTTGCAAGTCTTGAGTGATATCACCGTCTAATTGTTCATCCGAATTGTCTAAACTTGTGTTATCTGTTGATCGAACTTTACAATGAAGCAAAGTGGGAGATTGAAGGGTGCTTTGAAGAATTTTATATTCTGCGGCATTTAGAAAATACTTATTTGATAATAAATTTATTTATAAGTTAATAAGATATTAAATTATATAAAAATTAATAATTAATAATTTATTGGTAATTTAATATCTCGCTTAATTAATAAATTTTGGTGGTCCCAACAACATTAATTTATAGAGTTTCTACTGTAGTTATAAAATCACATGACTTTTTGGATAACTTGGTACTTATCATGAATATGTTGAAGACTTATTCTCTTTGGATTCTCATATATTGGTTATATATCTTCGCCCAAAAGGTTTCGGGCTCTACGCTTACGGGGGAGAGATCTACAACTTGACTTTCAACGTACCATGTTTTGATTATGGCCAAATCTTGAGTTGAATCAAATAATTCCATGGTTGATTGGTTTTCATCGTGAGTTTCATATGAATCACTTGGTTCGGGTGGTGGATGAGTCTCTTTCCGTTCACGAATCCTAAGCGTTCCCGTTTCAGGAGTAGCATGTTCCTTTCCTTGCTTGACCTTTTTCAGCCTAAACGATAACACAATACACAAGAAATCAATTAAAATTTGCGTATACAAACTAAGAATTCAATAACAATTGAAATGCATTGTAATTAGTCGCCAAGGTATACATTCGATTAAACTGACAACTAATTATCTTATGGGATTAGTCGTCAGGGTCGAAATTTCTATAAAGTGACGACCAAATCTTAGTCGTCAACTTAGGGGAGAAAAACCATACCGACTAATAACCAATCTGAACATAGGAAAACCATGTTTTGGTGGGTTATTAGTCGTCGTGATCAATAATTTCAAAAGTGACGACCAACACTTACTCGTCGAGGTACTATTTCAATATCCTAACGATCAATAACAAAGTGACACACAGGGAAACTTAGTTTGGCCAGCTATTAGTCGGCATGGTCGATAATCTCCAAACTAACAACCAATATTTAGTCGCCAAGGTATCATTTCAATATCATGCCGACCAATAACAAAAATAACCCACGAAAAACAAGTGTTTAACAGTATTAGTCGGCATGTGTAGGATTTTTAAAACCCAACGACGAATAATACATCATCACTAGTCGGCATTGTATTAAGTTGAGTATCGTGACGACCATGCAACCTAGGAAGATAACATCTAAAATGTAACATAAAAAGTCGTCAGGGTAGGCGAGCAGAAACCCTGACGACCACATAACTATAATTTTAGAATTTTGAATTTTTTGACCTAATTTGACATGCAAAACGAAAATGAAGTACTGGATTGAGTTTATAGAATTACTTACTTTCTCAATCTCACCATTTCTTCGGTTTCAGGGATTTCTTCGTCGTCGACTGATTTTTTTCTTCCGTTTATATTAAATAGATTTTCCAATTCCAGGGTCATCATTACTAGGTTTTATATGAGTTTGTTTCACACGTGGCTTCATGTTTGAAGATTAATCGACGATGGAATTTTCGGATCGACGATTACGACGAATTAATCGATGAGTTTTCGAACGTTTTTGATGAAGTTGAGGGGAGGACGGTATAGTAGAGGATAAGGAAAAGATTGAAAAAGTAAATGAAATGGGAATAAAAATGGTTTAGTTTAATTAGAATTTGTTAAAGGTAGTTTTGTAACTTTATCACTTTTTACCACCCCTTAGCCAAGGTTCTAGGTCCATTTAAATTTGGATATACCCCAATCCGGTAAGTATAGGAATACCGTCTAATTTATTTCATACTTCATTCATAAAGTTTTATCTACTAATTTATTTCATACTTATTTGTTTATACTAAGAAACTTATACTTGTATTATACTGGGGGTTTAGTGAGATGCGTGCCCTACAAATAAGACACGTTTTTTGCTTATTCTCTTCCATGTACTGCACCTGTAAGCAGTCTCTGTGTGGTGAGTGTCCACACGAAGGGATGACGCTCATAACATCGCCATCTTGATAATCCTCTAGGCAGAATAGACACTCTGTGTCATCTTCGTCATCAGCCTGTGACGCTGAGTAAAGACGAGCAGGAAGCACAATTTTACCATAGAAATAATCTCTACTTTTCTGTCTGTGGTGATAAATTAATGCCGCCATGAAATAATCTAAGACAACGAAAGCTACAAGAAATTCCCGCTGTAGGTACCCAAGTGTGTAATGGATGATGATTTACCTGTCGATATAAACGGTTAAAGGTTTTATTACAGAAAAAGATGTCCAAAATAAAATTCAAGCCCATAAAACTCAAACATATTAAAAATGAACTAATTAACCTAAACTCATCCAAAAAAAAAAAAAAAAAAAAAAAAAAAAAAAAAAAAAAAATTCAAGCCCATAGTTGTGTACTTACCATGTTTGGTTCAAAGAATTGAATTCTTGGTAATCCAATTCCGGGGGAATGTGGTCAATTCCTTGAACCAAAAAACACAAATCAAATTTATGTAATTAAGAATTTTGATTCTTAAGAATCCAATTCCCTCCAAAATAATAGATTTTTATTGCATTGATCTAATAGTGCAATGAAATTGGGATTCCAAGATAAAAACAAAAGTAATTGAATTACCTCAACCAAATTCGATTCCTTGGAATTCAATTCCAAGAATTGGATTACCCCATAATTGAATTCCTAGGAATCCAATTCTTCCAACCAAACGAGGTGATATATTTCTTTTTAGGTTTGTAGCATTCATTATAAATTTTTAGTATTACTAACAACAAACATCTTGTATGGATAACATAAATAACATCTTACACACTATAAATCTCTAAAAATTTCTTATTTCTCACATGTGATTCATGTGGTATTTTTTAACATACATGTGATTTATAGGATACTTTTTGCATTTTAAAACGTAAAAACTATGTATGTATTTTATAATTGTATTTGAACAATGCTTGTTCTGTAGTTCTTTTTGTTTGTTTAGTTTCTTATCACGGTTTGGAAATTCCGATTTTTCTTACCAAATGTTAATTTTCTCCTTTTCAAATTTATATCTATCTTACAAAAACAAATGTGTTTTTGCTGATCTGACGGTTTCGGATAGGTGATTTATGGCGATCCACGGCCACCATTTTCTCTCAAAGTTGAAAGATAAATCCTGGCTGAAAGCCAATCCATGTTTTACGCCTGCATCCTACCGATCAGATTGCTTCCTCCATTATTATCCTCCTCTTCCGTTACTACACGTTATTAAATCAACTCGGAAATAGGGGAAGAAATATGCGCCTCTCTTCCACCCTTTTCTCCTCAACAGATGAGAGGAGATCTCTTCCCCTAATTATCCTCTTACGTTACCATCTAAAGTATCCCCTGATTTCTCTTCTTATTTCTCTCTTGATCTGCTCTAAAATTGGGATAAAATAAAGAAACAAAAAACCATTCTCCTTGATTTTATTGGCGATATTGAAGACCCCTTAATCAAGTTCCTCATACGTTACATGAACACCATTTCCCCTTCATAAACCCAAAAGATATCGTCATCTTCTTTCCATGTTTCAGACGCATGCTCTCTCAACACTGCTAGGTAATGGCCATTTATTTTTTTCATTAATTCTTTCAGACTTTAGTTCGTATTTTCAATTTTAGTTTCTAAGTTCATTGTTCTATGTACAGGCATCAATTGCACTTTTCATAAAAGAGGTGCTATACAAATTAGGTAATTGTGTTTTTGACTTTGATTTTTAACCGTGTTGGGCGAGACTGAAGAATACTTTAACAGGTTGTTTTGTATTGGTACTAGAGCTTAACCCGTGTCGTAACAGCACCGGCGTAGTTTTCATTTGTTTATGCATTTTTTTGACGTATGGATATTAAATATAATATATATACTTATTAATCATCAAGTTTACCTTTCTTATCATTACAAAAGTAAAGGAGAAACCGATAGATATTTCTATTTTCAGTCCGCAAATCTTTTTTTATGTTCTCATATGTGATTCCTTTCTAGCATTTTCCGCCTTGACGTTCTCCCAAACTATGCCTCTCCTTTCCCGAGTTGTATCCTCATGCCAGCCATAGAATTATATCGGTATTAATTAACTTTCGCATACACCCCCACCCCCCACCCAAAATAAATAAATAAAAATATATTATTTGATATGTTTTTTAATTCACAAAGATATCTTATCGATCAATTGAAATGGTATTTCCCTTATGCATGTCCCTTATTTTGGTGACCAAGCAGAACCAAAATATTAAACTATGTAAATTGTAACAAAATTACAGCACCTGAACTCATACGTCTCGAGAATAATTATGTAGGTATTGATAGTATTCAGATCCTTGCTGATTTTGTCCCCTTTAAAAATAGTCTGAAAAGAGTAAAACTCAGAATTGACTCAACAATACATATCGTATTGTATGTTTTTACTTCTTTTTTTATCGGTAAAGAATTTGGTGCTGGTAAGATTCGAACTTAGGTCACCGGTATCATCACCCAGTGACTTTACTGTACTACAGTGACACCGGAATATGTTCTTACTATTTCAGTAACATTAATAAAAGCTAATGCATTCACTTAAGCTATTATATATTTTAAAACGTTAAGCCATTTCCGATGGCAACCATTTCAGATGGAAACCATTATACTCAAATAAGATGTAGTTATAGTTCTTCAAAATCCTTAGATAGTCTATGTACATAATCCAATTCGGCAGGTAGAATTCCTAGAACGGAATATAGGTAATGGTTTTTCCTTTCCTAACACTTGATGCGTTTTCAGCATATTTGGATCCAGAGTTGGCAAAAAGCTATGTATTTGTGCGTTCTCGGGAGAGAGTAATCTAGGGATGGGTTACTTTCCAGGAAACTGTTGATGGATGACCGCATCAGTGTCCATTGAAAACCCCACACCGTCAGATAACCGCAGTGGCTAAGTGAAGACAGTATTAGCGGAGGATCGGATCATTAATAATGGTATCAGAGCCGACCATAGGTTACCTGTCGTGGGTGAAAGAGTATGTTGGACGGGTTGTGTCAGGTAAGGGTCTCATGAGTGACAAAGAACGCCAGAGTCTAGGATTGAACATATCCCGGAACCGAGGAAGGATCTAATTTAAGGTGGTGGTATTATAGTACTCTGAATCGGTAGGTAGGATTCGTCGAATAGAGTTTAGGTGATGGTTTTTCCTTTCGTAACACCGAGACCATTTCAGCATATATAATTGGCTTAAGAGTTAGAAAAAAGCTCTGTAGTTAAGCATGCTCGGGAGAGAGTAATTTTGGGATGGGTGACCTCCTGGGAAGCTGCTTCTAGATGGCCACACACTGTCAGATAACCGCAATGGCCAAATGAGAACATTATCGGCAGAGGGCAGGCCATTACATTCTATGACATTGACCTTCCAAATGTTAGGTTATTCGTTGCATAAAAATAATGAAACCATGATTAATTAGTAAGTCAAATGGTTAACTACTTAACCTAATAACAATATATTCTAATAATAATAAACTATGTTATCCATCATCATTGAATAAACTAACGTTAAACCATTCATTAAGAAATACGTGAGACAATGCGAAATTACTCACTGGGCACCAATACTTTCCACCATCTCTATGGTCCACTTATATAGTTGTTAGCCAATCTAACTGTGTTTGTTACTACTTTTTTTTCTTTCAAGAAAAGTACTTTGATAACATAGTTATAACAATAGTTTTTTCATCCTAGTGTTTGGTAAAGATATTGTCAAGTGTTTTTTATGCAAAACAATTCTACAATCTATCAACTTTTGAAAGTTGGGCAGAAGGAGGTTTTAAAAGCTTCGAAAGCAAAGGATATAGTCCACCCTAATTTCAGTTCTGTTTTTCTTTTCTATCCCAATTCTTTTTTGTAACTGCCAAAAATTATCCTTAAATCTATATATCACCAATTTTTATTCGTTATATTTTATTCTTTAAAGATAATTATTTTTCATTTTCAAACTATATTTTATGTTATACAATTTCATTAAAAGATTCTTTAATTTATCAACAATAAATATTAAATAACTATTGATTTTTAAAAAGTGGTTAAGAAAAATAGTACCTTCTAATAACAATACTAATTAAATTTAATATTACATATACGTCTAATAGTAAAAAAATTACTTATTTTTAAACACGATAAAATGGAATAAAACAATTTTCAGAAATATGTCTGTTTTTGTCATTTGCTACAACAACAATAGTTCAACATGATAATTCTCAAACCAATTTGATCGCTTTTTAAATCAGTTTTAGATTTAGTTTATATTTTACAAACGTTCAATTACTTTTTTACAATGCTCAGCACAGTAACGCACATCGGAAAAACACTTTTATAAAACTCACAACAATACCAAACTAATCCTAAATATTAGTTAAGAAAAATATATTTATTACCATCATTAATAGAATTTTATTTATTATTATTTTAATTTGGCATTTATCATGGCAAATTAATAAATATTTATTATGAAGAGTTAATGGAACATTAGTGACATGGTAAATTTTATCCGTTAGATGCACTTCTAATGTCAACAACAACCATCAGTTATGACAACTATTACATCCATAGATTTATCTTTTGTGAGGAAAAATCCTGACCATTCTTTACATAGGCTAAGTTATCCAAACTGTGTTATGTATTCTTTACTAGGGCTTAACCCGTGCCGTAACGGCACGGGGCAGCAATTTAATCTGAATGTTTTATTAACCAACCAACAAAGTACATAATAATACAAAGGAATTAGCAAACTACTTTAACTACAGGCCAGCCTCGACTGCCTTCGGAACTGAGCTGCAAGGCTCCCCCGGAGAGTCTAGCCTATAGAAGTTAAATCACAAGGAATTAGCACACATACACTTTTGTTTAGGCTAAATTTGAGTTCTGCACCTCCAAGAAATGCAAGAAGCTACCGATTTTGCAGGCAAATGAAAGAATCAGGTATTTCTCATTTATAGTAGAGAAAAAAGAAAGACATTTCTTTGTTACTATTACATACTTCAACAATTCCATTCCATCAACTTCTTCAAAGTAATTAAGACAAATGGATTTATGAAGGACAAACAAACTTCGATAAAGATTAAACTTTCGCTGCCTACACAACTACACTCATCTATGCTCAACTGCACCTCTTGAAAAGTTTAAAATTTTCCTTGAGATCAACAACTATAACCACAACAAATTTGAGTTGCATTCAAAAAATGCACACTTAACTGCATGGTAAATCTCAAAAGAAAAAACAACAGAACCAAGATCGTCAGTAGCAAGAACATAATACATTCATCATCCAAAGAGCTCAACTCTGCAAGATAACAACCCACGTTCTCCAATGCCATGTAGTACTGCTTCATTGTCAGCAGCAAACTAAGATGATGTAAACAGATTGAAGATGAGTATAGTTTTGAACTGCACCCAATTTGATAAATATTAGGGCTGCTGACAAACTAATAAAAATGGATGTAAGAGAGTCAAGGCCAACTTCCATTGGCGGCCACCGTTTTCGCTTAAGAATAGTCCCATAGATGACCACCTAAAAAGTAAAAATCATAATGCCAGGTTCCATATGACCACCAAAAAAAATAAAAGAAGAGTCCTTGAAAAGCCAATTTTTAGAAACATCAAAGGATTCCTTTATAAGACATAAGAGTAAACTAATTCAGAAGATTGACATAATCAAAGACCATAAAGAAAGCAATAGCAACCAACTAATATTTGGAATTAATAGACGTAAAATAAGAAAATTGGATCAGATGAACAAATCAGTTGAAAAGAATAGCACACAAATAAATATAAAAAAGTAGCCATTTATCATTACAGTATAGTAAGCATTTCATCATTATAGAAACATGTGACCATTAGTTTCCAAAGTTTAAATCAATGCTAGACATTAACATTTAAAATATGCCCACCACCACTGTTTTTAAAAAACATACACACATGCTTATACTTACGATGTCCTCATGGTCTATTGTGGTCATATCAATAATTCCATTCTCCATAGGTCTAGGCAACCTCCACCAGTCTGTTGACTTGTCTTTTTTCATGTCCTGATTGCGCTGCAGACACTGTTTTATTTTTATCCTCCCATTATCTTCTCTGGATGAAGAAGCTCAGCTTATAAATGAATCACAAAGTTTTAGTATGACTGAATTGTCCTCCTTATTTGTACTTCTGATGTTCTAGATAAGAAACACATTTCATTACATCTACCCTTTCATATTACACCTAGTCACTTAAACAAAGAAAAAAAAATCTCATTAAAGCATGTCGCATGACAACCTCAGTGCATTGAATCCGCTAATGCATTTGCACACCCATGCCTAGCTAAATAAGGTTGTCATATGGCTGTACAACAGATTAACCTCAACAAAATATATACAGCTTATACACATTAGATCTATATCCTATTTTTTGTGATATGGTCATAATTACGCATGCAAAGCAGAGTGGCATGAGCAGATTTTGTATTAAATCAAAGTATTAGTATTCCAAAGTTTCTAACCATCTACCACCGAACTACGCTAAGGTCAAAAGAAAGCAAAGATCCGGTGTGCAGAGGATATGTGAAGCATGAAATGTAGTAATTATTAAATGCCTAAAACACCATATTATGTCAAATTTTTTTTATTATGGCCCATGCCATAGCCAGGAAGTTGTAACTTATGGTAATCAAAAGGGTCTAGGCCATGTTATGGAAGAAGTAGCAGCAACAAAGTTCTAAACTTTGGACCGACTTCGCGGATGATTGACTCAAGCCTACTTCTAGTTCTAATGGTATATTCAATTCTCTTTATTCCTTGTATCTGGATAAAATAACAAAAAAAAATAAAAAAAATACAGAGGTTAGGAACGTTTACCCTTTATAGGCAAACCTTGCTTGCTCGAGTGGCTCATATTCACAATCTCCTTGCTAGTTCAGGGTTTAAGAAGCAGTCGTCATGGTAGTCCCAGTTTAAGGGTCTGGCTTTTTACTGCATCCTAATTTACCAACAATAGAACCCCATATATGGTATGTAGACAATTTAAAACCCTGCTTCTAAGACAGTATCCACCTGTACACTACAATACTTGGATTAACAGCTATTTAATAAATCAGACGATGGGGGTATTCATTATTACAAAAAAAAGGTCACGTAGAACTCACATTTTCCTACGATTGCAGGGATTAAATGGGATGCAGTACTTGTGAAGAATAAAACTTATGCCTATCCTCTGCACTTATAGCACATTTCTAACTTTAACTCAGTATGGGTGATTCATTGGTTGTGTAACTAATTCACCTGACAGTAATCACTACAAAAAGAGATCAGTAGAATTCTACCTTTTGTGCCTCTGATAAACACAATAAATTTTCGAATACATTTGTGACACTGAATCGAATAATACTGCGACCAAATAAACACAATAATCAACATACCGACTGCGAAACCTAGGGTAGACTGCAGATTAGATTTGGAATGTCCGGTAGTTTAATGTTATTGGGATCTTGGAACAACAGGAAACATGAACACAATTAGCATTCTTTAGTCTCATAAAGCAGTTTGACAAACATGGAACCCAAAAAAAGTATAAAATGATTGTAGAATTAGCAAAAAGGGTATATAACTTACAAAGTACATATAGTGTAGTATTTTCCCTGACAATGATTAGTTCTCGGTTGCTATCGTATCTGCTATGCGAATCGTTCACCTAACTCGTAACTGTAGTTAAGAGTTTCAAATAAACTAAAGTCGTTTATCTTCTACATGAAGTCCATACATTTGCAGGATTGGACTCATTAATAACAATTAAGAAGCAACTAAAAATGCTCTTGATTCTACTGATCACAACACAACAAAATGCTCTTGGCTTTTCAAATGATATCTATAAGGGTACTAACCTTTTCTATATGATACTTCGCCCTACCGTCCAAAGAAAAGACCACAAACCAAATTCAGTGTGGATAGACATCATGAACAAAGTGAAAGTTACTGAAGTACATAAGAATCATATATTAATCATCTATTGTATCTTAAAAGGAGACCAAAGTTATGTTCTTTTCCCAACCCTTTTCTTCCGATTAGTAGCTTGAACCTAATAAACAGCCCACCCTCTATCTTCTTAAGATTCAATCTAACAATCCATATAGTCAAGATTCAACAAATGACAAAGAAACGAAACATATAAAGTAGAAAATTTATACCTGAACAACACCATCTTGGTCAAAAAGATTAGCTAATCTCTCCCTCTCAATATCATAAGCTAAATTCCCAACATAGAGTTTAGCATCTTCAGAAGACTCTTTATAAGTTTATTCACTACTTTCCCCCTCCACAATCCCCCCAATCTCCACCAGGAGTGTCAATTTCATCACCATCTTCTTCAATTACTTGAGCAAAATCTAAAGCAACAAAATAAAGAAATTTAGTTTTCTAGACCATTTCTGAAACCTGCAATTTCTTGGAAACATGGAGAGATTATTAATTTCAATCCCAAATCCTCCAATCCAAACATGAACAATCGAATCCCTCAACTGTAATCAAAACCAAAAACCCCTAAAATGTAGAGAATCATATTTTAGAATGCGGGATATGGAGGAGGTGATTGGAGAGATGTTGCGGAGTGAAAATGGGAATTAGAGAGAGATGGGGAGGTGAATCGATTGATCTGCGAAGGAAAAAATAAGTTCCGATAAATCCAATCTTGGAAAACCAACTGTATGGAGATATGTCATTCTCTGGAAGTGTCTATAATCATCCATTAACAATGCTAGTGGACTCTGGCTCCACTGGAAATTTCCTTCCTCCCCGAGTCGCAACGAAATCCGAGTTGATTGATGCTAATTCAGAATATGTGAATGTTACCCTCCTGGTCCTTGTACTAAGGTGCAGTTGTCTCTACAAGGTTATGAAGTACTTTTTAAGATATTGGCCATGGCATTTACTGTGGATGCACAATCAATTGTTTTGAAAGGAAGTAACACATGTTTCTCTAATGTACGTAAGAAAAGTGAAATTCACCATTTATTATTACTGCAAAGGCAAGGGTTATATATTTGTTTGCTGCATACTTATGATGAAGAACCTCAAATATCTACATCAACTGTATCATTATTATTGGAACAATATTCAGATTTGTTTAAAGCTCCAACTAATACTGCAGTCCCGTGACCAAGTACAAGTGTTTTTTCTTCACCGGTTCTATTAGTCAAGTTGTGGAATGGCTTACTGCGTGTGTTTGTTGATTACAGTGATTTTATCAACATCACGTATCATTACCCAATTCTTGTAAATGGTAAAATGTTAAAGGAGCTACATGAAACGCCAAAGTTAACCTTAGGTGATTGTAATCCTATTTTTATTCGACAGTTTTGGAAGGCTTACTTTGATCTACAGAGCACTGAACTATGTCATAGCATCGCGTATCTTCAAAGTTTTACCGGTGACTATCACACTCGATGGACCTACTGTTTATCTTGGACTGATTTGAGGTGCAACACATTGCATCAAACTTCACTTTGTATGTCTCCATTCCAAATTGTTTATGGTCTCCTTTAGCCTCGGATTGATTCTTCCATTCAAGTTACCACTGATGTACATGTTGAATCAGTACTTTCTCAGTGGGATAAGATGTTTCGGCACTTTGTGAGAAACATAACAACCAAGCTGTCATTAAGCTTCTTACGCAGCAAGAAGGGAAGTCCGTTGATGTTACTTGGGAGTTCTATGATAGAATGATGAATTCATTGTTCAGTATTCTGAATTAGCGCCTTGAGGACAAGTCGCATTTGGAGGGTACTGAAATGTTACAAACCTAATACAGTTGTACGTGTGTTTTATATGTATGTATTATGTGATCAGTTATTGTCAGTTGTTTGTATTTGAAATCTCTTCAAGAGATTAGGTTGAATGGTTGTAAATGGGAACCTATATATTAAGGTATCCTCCACTGTAATGAAACTAATGAAGAAATCCAATGTTAATTATTTAGATTGTAGTTTCATGGTAGTTTAGTTTAGGGTTAACAAGCAAGATCCTAGCAAGTAAGGAAGAGGAGGAGGAGGAAGTTAGGTCTGGCAAAGGAGGCCACTAACATACCGGTGATATCACATTAGAGGGTTTAGTGGGTAACGACTGTCGGTGTTGTCAGAAACTTTATGATATGATTAACCAAAGACAAATCAAATTAAAAATTGATAACTAATTACACACCCTAAGAGAAACTACCAATGAAAACAAATATAAGAAACAAATATCTGGAGAACCAAATGTTAATCCTAAGAACATACCTTTGGAGACACTTGTACTCTAAAATTCAAGATCCCATGGACTCGGAAGATAGTGTACTCTGAATTAAACATGAAAATTCAAAAACTGATTAGAACTACTTTCTTATGGAGTTTTAACAAAAAAAAACTTATGGATTCTAAAAAAAAATCCATTTTATATAAATATAAGAACTGTTGGGAAAAAATTAAAATTCACTTACATTATCATTTGCACCCATCGATTTTGACATTAGAATCAAAGCAGTTTCATCCTCCAAAGATTAAATCAGAAACAACAAAAATAGAATTTGTGACCCATTGGAATCACCTTCAAGAAAGGATAAAAAGGTTCAAGAACCGAAGCATAGGTTAGTTTACATTAAGAATAAATTAAAATTCGTAATACCAATTGAAAAGTAAAAATATAAAGAGATGGAAGAGATATTGGTGTAACCCAAAGAATGAGGGAGAAAATAAAAGAGATACGGTGGGAATGTGCTAGATAAAATGCAGAGAGGTTTATGTACCCTTGATTCATGATGTCAAGATGAATGAATACGAATGGGGCTAATAGAGAAGATGTTAACCAATCATCGATACAGCATTGGATGCGAGGGAAGTAGGCAACATGATTCAATTATGAATTTCAATTTGGGTTTTGAGGTAGGAGAAGAGTCTGAAAGGGAGATAAATGGTACGCATTTACATCGAGATAAGCTACACGGTCTTTGACTCTTTGATATCTGGTGCGTTTCATTTCATCCTTCATTAACCCCACAGGCAAAACACAAAGTTATCCTGTGTCATATATTCTAGATTTCAAGAATAGTTTTTGGGCTACTTAAAATCAAGCTTTAGAAATTTCCTTTTGAAGTTTATTCACGAATGAATGGATACTTTTGTTGATTAAAAGTTGAAATAACAACCTTAAGACTCCAAGCTCCTAGGGTTTCTTTCTCATCATAATTCAATTTCCATTGATTTAGTGATTTGATTTGTATTTGATGGTATAACTATAAATTATATCCTCTTTATTTTGAGGTCTTGACTGATCCAACCTCTTGGCACTATTTCTAGGTGAGTCAGAAGATGATGAAATCTGCAGTGATGAAGGGTTTGAACTCTAAGATCCACCACCTTAACCAAGGTTGTTAAGTACGTTGATGTTAACTTTTTTTTTTTTTTCTTAGAAATTATAATTTCAAATTATATATAAATTTTAATTCCATGAACAAATGAACTAATATTGCTTATTTTAATTTTGCTATGTGGCTTTAGGTATCATTTGTTGAAAGATTAGATTAAGGCTAAATCAGCACCATTACTTCCTTCCAGATGAAATTCCTGTAATAGAGTGGTGGTAGCATTTTCTCTCCGAATTAGAGTTTCGTTTTTAAATTTGTATGACGTCGTTCTGTTTCCCCTTAATTTTGAGGTTAGTTCAAATTGTTAAGTTCTATTGGAGTTTGATCTTCTTTTTTGCTTCTCTTAAACAAGAAGAAGATCTCATCCCACTTTCTCTTCACAAGAATCTTATGTTGGTTATTTTTCGAGTTCTATTTCTGATAATAAGAATTTACTTTTTGGTATGATTTCAACATTTAGAGTCTCATTATTCCCACTGATACGTGATAACATGAGTACCACCTGTTGAACTAATTTTTGACTACGGAGTACTTCCGAAGGGAAACGGATTAGTTATCTTTGTTGAGGTAACTACTGATACCTTTTCATCTCTACCGAGGGAAACGGTAAAAATTTCTGTGATTTATTCTGGATTAATTATATATTGCTAGAGACCACTGTATGGTCACAAAGTATAACATTAGTATACATCCATATGGGAATGTATTAATAGCCCCATTCATGTTTCGCCTTTTATCTTTTCCCAAATTGCAATTTTGATGATCTCTCCAATCGATCAGTAATTTTATCTTGGTAGCATGCTGAGTTTTGTGCATTTTGACATAAAATGGCGCGTTTGGATGACTATATGTGTTATGAGTCTTTCTTATCAATTTTCTTACCCAGTTCAGTCGTTTAGAGGTGATAATTTGTAAATGGTTATTACTATTTTATATGTAGTCTCTAAATCTCGAGGTAACATTTTTGACTTATTTTGTTAGGATCTCTCATTAAGCTGATCTATTTATCGAGGCAAAAGGAACATTGGGTACGCGATACGTGCAAGAAAACTCTGGAAAAAGAGATTGGGGTCTTTATCGGTAGGAGGAGTTGCTCTATTCTTGGTGGGAAAACATGATGCTGGTGAAGCAAACATAGGGTTATTTTGAAAAAACTAGACTAAATAAATAGGTATAATTCTCATATGATAATTAAGAATTAAACTGAATAATGGATAATGCATTTGTTACATTTGGTGGCACCAAATAGGGATGTCTGTAATGATTTCAGTCATGTGGACAAGTACAAGTAAATATATATATTGAATCTAAAATACAAACTTGAGGCATATGAACTGAGAGTTACCAATCATTGTTGACAGTAGAGATTGTCATATGAGGCTATGAGCCCATCATCACGCGGTGATCTTCATTGTTATCACATATCTCACATGTTTCATTTGGAGACCAGTGCAACTTATACCAAATGGGACTAACATATCATTTTAGATTGGTGATAAATATACTACTTTTAAGTTCAAATAGGTTTAACAAAGAATACAACTTCTAGGGAAGTTTTTGGAAAACGAGACACCTATTTATTTTCTAAGTCCACTGAAAAAGTGTTATGCATAATAGGATGTTCTTTACTTGAACGTGTTTTTTTTCGGGAGAAAGGTTGAATTGATTAAATAAATATAACAAGGCAAATTGCCCCCATTTTGATGTCATTTTGACCAATTACATTATATCTATCATGACTTTCCAATGAGAAACTAAATCTCTAAAAATATAATGTCCAAACCATTTTTGATTTGAACCCCAAATGTAGATTAACAGCTTGACTTCATTGATGATTTCTGCCGAGCTTTTAGGGCGTTTGTGAGCCATGACCCTCCTGTTCCTCTCAGTCCAAATAGCCCATACAATTGCAAAAGGAATTAAGGGACAAATTTTCCTGCATCCGTGCCTTCCCCTTCTAAACTTCCAAGCTTCCAATTGTCCAGAAAGTGAACCTGCTTGAACCCGTCTGACATTGTAACCCCAAATGAAATAGTTCCATATTGTATGAGTAAACTCACAATGCAACGGGAGGTGGTGAGCAGATTCCTGATGCAAGTTACATAATGAACAGATAATGGATTTAATTAAGCAACCTCTTGAGAGGAGATTGTTTGTAGTGGCTATAGCATTCTAAGATGCAAACCACATGAGCATCTGCACTTTGGGTGGAATAAACTGGATCCAAATGCAGTTCACTGGAATGATAGGTAGGTTTGCAGGAAGCTGTTGAATGAGTCTGTTGTAACATGTTTTCACCTTAAAACCACCTGTAACATTACAAAGAATTTCATCTTCTGCATTATTATCCAGAGGAGGAGGAATACCAATATCTGCAAACAAAGCTAGCATTTCAGGTAATTCTGCTTGAGTTAGATTTCTTCTAAATTTTAAATTCCATGCACTATTTTCAGTCACATCTTTGATTGAAGCATTCTATTGAGAAGAGATCTTGAAAATGTTAGGGAATTTATGCTTCAAAGCTTGATTTCCTAACCATTTGTCCCATCATAAAATGACTGCATCCCCTTTTTTGATTTGAGAGTATGACATTTCTTCAGCTATAACTTTATGTTTCTGGATTTCTTTCCATAAACCTCTCCCTTGAGGCTTATTTGAGTCCTTCACCCAAAGATGTTCAGATTTTGCTTTCATCTTCTCTTGAATTATTATTCTCCAAAGCAACTGTTTTTCTTTGAAAAATATCCAAGTCCATTTTGAGAGTAAAGCTTTGTTTGTGAGTTTGAGATTTCTGATGCCCAGGCCACCCTTTTTTTTTGGTTTACATATTCTCTTCCATGCAACCCAATTTATCTTCTTTGTATCATCTTTGGAACCCCATAAGAATTTCTCATGATCTGTTCCAGCTTCTTCTCCACACTCACATGCATATGGAAGATGGTAAGATGGATAAAGTAGCTTTGATCAGAACTACTTTACCTGCTTTGTTGAAAAATCTTCTTTTCCATGGAGCTAATTTCTTTTGAAAATTTTCAATTATCACTTCCCAAATTGCTGTGTTTCTTGCTCACCTATAGGAATCCCCAGATAAGTGAGTGGATTTTTTTTTATCTTGCATCTGAGAATGTCAGCCATGGCTTCTATTTTGTGCTCATCACCAATGCTAATGACTGCAGTTTTACTGAAATTGACACCCAGACCTGTTATGGCTTCAAAGATTTGCAGTATGAGCACAAGATTTTCAGCTTCCTCCCCCTTGGCATCTAAGAACACTAGTAAGTATACATAATAAAATTATGAAAAAATAGGCCCTAATTGTTATTTTTTCCCCATATGTTAAGGATGAATCTGAAGAAATACAATAGAATGTGTATTATGTTCAACAATTATTAAAAAAAAAATCAGCAAGAAGTGTTGATTGCGAAGTATGAACATTGATGGTATTTACCTGCGTGTATAGAAACCATAGTGATGCAGCATCTTTCTTTGTGAAATTTATTAATAGCACGTTTGGATACACATCCAGAAGTAGCTTTTTGACTTCTAGAAGTCAAAAAGCAAGAAGTCAGTTTGGGTGTGGAATTTCAGAAGGACTTCTTGAAGCAGAAGAGTCGACTTTTTGTGAAGCAGAATTGTATCCAAACGCGCTATAAGTATACCATCAGCTTTGCAGAAGCAACTTCATCAAAGATGGGTTCCTTAATAGCTTACCAACAGAAGGTTCATGAATTTTCCTATAATTCTATTACAATTTATAATTTGACATAGAGAACCCCACCGCTATCCAAAAACCTATGCAATGTAAAGTATGTGTGACACTCGTATTTTTCGCATGACACATTCTCAAAGATGAGTCATTGAATGTGATAAATCCTTCGTCTCAAGCTTGTGTTGCGCGTTCAGGGAATGTTAGCACAGAACTGAAATTGCACCACTATGGTCCATCAAGCCAGTAGGATTCTAGCCAAGAGATAAAATGCATCATTATTGAAAACACTGTGGGTACCAAAATACACCACCAATTATTTCGTAGAAAATCTGTATGGACAAACTCAACACAACTCCGAGAGTAAAAACTCAGTCAAGGAAAGTGTCTTAGAGTTATATTTCTCTCTCTCTCTTGTTGTTAGAACGTTTAGAGAACTGAATCCGTGAACCTAACTACAAACAAGGTTGGATCTAGCTACTGTTATTGATCAACGCACAACCTGTGATATTTTAATTATAAAGATAAACAATATAATGCGGAAAAATAAATAACACAGACACCAGAAATTTTGTTAACGAGGAAACCGCAAATGCATAAAAACCCCGGGACCTAATCCAGATTGAACACCAAACTATATGAAGCCGCTACAGACACTAGCCTACTACCAATTAACTTCGGTATGGAATGTAGTTGATCCCGAACTCAGTCTCCCACTGATTCAGGTAAAGTCGTGCTCCTTACGCCTCTTGAATCCCAGCAGAACTCCGCGCAATTGATTCCCTTAGAAGGCCTCACACCAACTAAGATTTGCTTCAACTCAATTGAAGACTTTAAACCAAATTCGCCTCCCAAAAATTAAGCCTATAGTTGATTTCTTAATTTACGATCTAAATGGATGATCAGATCAAACGAAAGATCCAGGTGATGGAAATCGATAGCAACTTGACAAAAGTCTGGCTATCCTCAAAATATGGACTTATGCAACCCGAAGTGCAACCTAGATTATTATTCACCTCACAAGTATAAAATTTGTGGAATCAACAAAGTATGATACAAAGAGACTTTGTTGATTACTATCTATCTTGATTGTTGGAGCAAGGCTCTACAAACAATCAAGATCAGGATACTGGAGTTATCAAGATAAAAGATAACTGGACCTGGCTTCATGAATCCCAATGAAGTCTTTGTAGTCGCTAAACCCTAAAAGGGTTTTTGGAGAGGATGACTCTAGATACAACTAGGACACACCAAAAAGTAGTGTCAGGATTCAAAGATCCCAATTGCCAAGAGTTCCCCTTATATAGACTTGAAAGCCTTGGTTGCTTTAGGTTTAAGCTAAGATAGCTTTGGAACCAAGCAATCACGTTAGATGAAAGCTTTGAATCTCAATCACATATACAAGATATACACTATGGTTAGGTAATCCGTAACCGAACCGTGTATAAAGACTATGCCCAACATGGTTAGCCGAAACTAGTCAATTTGAACTTTAAAAGCTTGACACTCATTTTCATGTTCATTAAGACACTAATATTGAGTCACAATTATGTGATCAAATGAGTTTAGTGCTAATTAGAGAATTGATCAAATGCAAATCACTTCATAGAAATAATTTGATTACACTTGAATCATAATCGACATAGTTTGTAAATGCACAAAGTACAATTACTTGAACCGTTCGCGAATTGGCTGAGTCACAGTACGCGAGCCGGTTTGCAAACTTATATGCAATGACCGAGTTCCGGAGTTGACAGAACTTTTGCGGCTCACGTACCGGTTTGTAAACTTTGGGTGCAACTCAAAGTTCCTGAGTAGACAGAACTTTTTCAGTTCACGTACCGGTTTGGGTACTAAACTGGTTCTAGAACATAGAACTGTTTTGGCTCGCATACCAGTTTGAATTCTAACCCGGTTCCCTTACCACATTTCCAAAATGGTTTGCGTAAGAATATGCATACCGATCCGGATCACGAAACAAACATATTTTACTATGAAGTACATACGAATATGTAAATCACACATATCTGAAAGTTGATATATAGCTACTCCGCTACATGTACGAATACATATAATACGTCTTCAGACATATAACAGTTTTCTCAGTTTGTAAGACTGATAACACTGCCTTGTATTTCGAATATAGTAGTTCTATATTTCTCTAAATCAATTCGAAACATTCCTGAATAACATCAATGACCCATATCACTTTTCCATGCTATTTTCAAATGATAAACTTGAATCATGATTCGGTTCCGAACAATAAATTGTTCTTCACCAAAATTTGATCAAGTATGAGCAAATTTCCATTAAGCTTAGTCAATATATTTCGAGAAATTCGTAAACTAAATAATTAGTTCTCGACTCGAAATTGTTGTCTATGCAAGCTAGTCTAATTAATTATGCAACAATCTTCTCAAGGATAGGAAGGTGAATATAACTTGAGAAATAGGTGGTTCAGTCTTCACTTACCTTTTGTTGATGAAGTTCTCCAGAAGCTTCGGTTGATCTTCGCCTTCAAACCGTAAAACGAAAATGATGACTGGCTCGTTTCTCAACTACCTCTATCCTAGACCGAGACTTAACTAATTGTTGACTATAAATCAAGATATAGTTTTGACAACTAAATTTGACAACAAGATTGATATAGCAACACTTGTGACTTCGACCGAGCATTGCTCTAACAATTGTGGTGCATTTTCATAAGTTGAACGTTGGCTGAGAACTGGTAAAAATGCATCAGTATGGTGTATCATTCAGAATGTGTTGTCACGAAAGCAGATTGACTCGGCCTATAGAAAATGCAAGTAATGATGACCCTTCATTTAAACCCTGAAAACAATGATGAATTCATTTTTCAAATGACATGCATCAATACAAGGAACCGACGTTCGATGAACAAGGAATGAGTTCCAATATGAAAATGCGGGGGTACCAAAATATACCATTAACTTTTTATTAGGAAACTTATATGGACTAAACCTAAATACAATTCCGAGAGTTATAACTTAATGAATCTCAATCAGGAATTATATCAAGAGTTTATATCTCTTTCTCTCACAATCAATATGTAAACGGACACAAGTCCGTGAACCTGATTATACCGAAAGATTGCTTGGGCGATTCCAAAGATCAATATCCAAGATCAATCATGTTGTATCCAACAATTAAGATGGATGTACTATATTTGATTGATTTTACGTACAACTTGTGATATTTCAATTATACAAAATAAGCAATATAATGCGGGAAAAAAATAACACAGACACCAGAAATTTTGTTAACGAGGAAACTGCAAGCCCAGAAAAACCACGAAACCTTGTCCAGATTTGAACACCAAACTGTATTAATCCGCTACAGACTCTAGCCTACTATCAAAACTTTGGAATGGAATGTAGTTGAGACCGAATCCACCGTCAAAGTTATTCAGTTATAGCCGCTCTCCTTATGCCTCTTGAATCTCACAAGACTCTGTGAAATTGATTCCCTTAGATGAGTTCCTTTATAGCGTAAGAGTTGCTTCAACTTAAGTGAAGACTTTAAACCAATCCGCCTCCCATAGAAAAGCTTGTATGTGATTTCCATTCTGATCGTTAGATCAAGATGGGATAAAAAATTTTTTGCAGTAGACTAGGTCTAGCAAACCTCAAAATTCGGTACTTACGACTCCCGAAGAGAAACCTAGATTCTTATTCACCTCACAAGTAGGACCTACTCTGATTTCAACAAAGAATCGTTATAGAGGAATATACTTGTGGAATCACAAAGTCTGAGACGAAGAACTTTGCGATTTCTATCTATCTTACCCGATCGGAGTGAGACTCAATAGTCAGCAACATGATCAGGATACACGAAATATCAAGATAAAGATAGTCGGACATGGCTTCACGAATCCCTAAGTGAAGTTTTTTTAGTCGCTCAACCTAAAAAGGTTTAAAGGAGAGGATGACTTACAACTAGTACACACAAGAAGAGTGTTAGGGGTTCAAAAATCCAAGTTTTTTGAGGCTCTCCTTTTATAGACTTTCACTATCGAGAGCTGCTTTAGATTTAAGCTAAGGTAGCTTTGGAATCAAGTAATGTTTTTCCACCGTCAGATAAAAATTCGACTTGTGATAAACACAACAAAATATACACTCTGGTTTAGATGAATCGTAACCGAACCGTGTATAATGACTTGTTCATGAAAGTCTAGTCGAAACTAGCCAAACGAACTATAAGCTTAACCATTTTCATATAACACTTATAGACTTTAATCTTGAGTCACAACCATAGGTTATAATGTGATCAAATATGTCTAGAGGTGTTTTAGAGAGTTATTCAAATGTTAATTATCTCATAGAAATAATTCTGGTGCATCTGAAAATATTCGACTGGGTAAGTGCGTATAGTTACTTCCTTCGTGAGTTATTTTTTTCATAGTACATATACCGGGTATGTATACTCTTAATACAAAAACATATCAGGAACTTTTGGTATACATACTAGGTATGTGTACCTTCTTGTGTTCACGAGTCAACAGAACTTTTTGGTATCCATACTGGGTATGTGTACCAAAGGTCCTTGCCGAACTATAGCTACGCCAGTATGTGTACTGAGTACGTGTACTGTGGCTTCGGACCTATAACAATTATGCCAGTACGTGAACTGGTACGTGTATTGTCTTGTATCCAGATTTACAGTAGTTCTATATCTCTCTAATAATTAATTTGAAACATAACATCAATGACACATATCACTGTTCCAGGCTATTTTCAAATAATTAACTTGAATCATGATTTAGGTCATAAACAATAAATTGTTCTTAGCCAAATTCACCAAGTTTTGAACAAATGTTTTTAAGCTTAGTCATTCATATTTCGAGAATAATTAACAAGATAAACTTGACTCAAAAATTTTATTGTGCAACTTAAAGTCCACTTAGTCATGCGACTTAGTCTCATAGAGAGAAAGGTGAAAACTTGAGTAATAGGTTGGTTCAGTCTTCACATACCTTTTGTCAATGAAGTTCTCCAAATGTCTTCAGTTGATCTTCTTCTTTAAACGGTAGAACGCAGTGATGTCTGATACTTAACTACACATTTCTAATCCTAATCCGAGACTTGACTAAATGTAGACTAGAAATCAAGATATAGTTTTGATTAACTAAATTTGACAACAAGCTTGAGATAGCAACAATTGTATCTTCGACCGAGCAATGCTCTAACACAACATAATAAAGAAAAGCCTCAGGTAAATTGCATGTAAGAGAAAGTTGTAGTAGATATCAATATATAAGCATGATAATACCTCAACGCAATCCGAATATCTCTTCCAGAGGATCATACATATGTATATCAGGAAATATTTCCTCAAAATCTTGTTTCACTTTGTTTCTCAAAAGAGGATAAGGTAAGAAACCCTTCATTAAAATCCCGAATGGTAATTCTTCTGGAGGCTCAAGAGACTTCTTAAAACCTCGAATAACTTCAGCATAAGTTTGAAAACTAGGAAACAAACCCTCTTGTCCCATGTTTTCCCATACTTGTATTGCATCCTCCATTTTCTTATTTTAGCCAATGCAATAATCAAGTCCTTGTACATATATACATTAGTCTTGTACCAATCTTGCTTCTTAATTATTATAAAAATAGAACTTTTTCTACATAATCAGTGGCGGAGCCAAGAAGTTGGAATGGGGGGG
>JAJJMB010005771.1:601614-622673 GCA_023531105.1 Papaver atlanticum | reverse complement strand
TCCCATACCCCCAAACTTAAATCTAACATTGTCCTCAATGTTCTAAAGATGAAATTAAAAGCATGAACAAGGAGAAACTGTTACCATTTGAAGCAAAAGAGTTAAGGAAAGATATTACCGTGCTGCATGAGAATGGGTTACCTCCCAATAAATGCTAAGTTTAAAGTCTTTAGCCATACATTGGAAAGGATTAGTCACCTCGAATCGTATAACAGTAGTCGGAATAACTGTGGGTCTTCAAAACCAAATTGAGCTGACCATAGGAAACAACAATAAGCCAAGAAAGTGAACAAGTATCGCATGACCTTACCTAGTTTCCTGATAACTATCGCTAACTGTGGTTCAGGTTCAGGTTCTATGAAAGGGTCTAGATAAATTATTTTCATTGGCTGCATTTCCTCATAGGTGGGATCTGAATCATTAGGTCCTAAAGTCTGGAAAAACTCAAATAGGAACTTAGAAGCACACAATAATAACCTAAATAACTGAGGATCCTCTAAGTCAATCATATTTTACTTACATAATTGACCACAATGAAAGTAGTGGTCATTCTTAAGTAAATGTGTCGATTCTATTAACCTAAAGTACTTAGGCTTAGTCTCAGAACTTGATAAGTGACACATTTGAAATATAAACGTTCCCAAAGTTGGAAGAAAACTATTTGGTGGGAAAGCAAAGTCAATCTGGGTATCATAGCCTGGGAAAACCACATCAACCAGAGGATGGGTTTCTAACGACTGAACTTCTTCCTGGACATCATTAGGTTCGGGAAAACGAGTATGAAGGTAATCTTGTAAAATGGTCAAGGCACATATATCAAGTCCTAAGTGAGGGGACTTTCTGAGAGTTAAAGGTAAGGCACTAGGAAAGTGATAATCACCCCCAAACTTAGAGTTTTCAGTGTCTCTAGGTAGACTAGTCACAATCTCCCTAATTTCTAGATCATCAGATTCTTTGAAATGGTCAATTGATTCTTCTAAGTTATTATCAGGTAGTTCATCTTTACTCATCTCTACGGGTCTATCTTCTTCATCTAAGACTATTGTTTCTAAGTCGTTAGACTCTAAAACAGCATTTTCAGAATAAACCCATTCCTCTAAACCACTATCGGCTTCGTAATCAAAAAGAAAAACTACATCATCTAAAACGGTGGTATCCCTAATCAAATCCTCGTCCTTTTGAATAGGTGAATAATCATAAAAATTATTTGGATTTGAACTAGAAATAATATAATCATTACAAAGCTCAATTGGATTAATAGTTTCCTGATCACTATGCCTACATATTTCAGATTCTTCATTATTATTATCCTCATCATTATAATAGTACGAAGATGATTGAACCTTATCTAAATAATTAGTGTCTTTTATTCTAACCTCGTCCTCTAAATTAGGCAAATATTCACCATTGATATCAAGAGTAGAATCGGAAACACTATTTTGAATAATTAGATCTTTTAGAGAAGTTCTTTTCTGGGTCTCTAACAAAAGCTTCTGGGCCGACTCACATGATTTCCTGACATAATCTAGGAAAGAAGGTAAAGGAAGTTCACTCGTTGCACTCTCGTCCATAACTAAGTTATTCATTTTTGCAAACTTACGTGCTGTCTCAGCTAACTTACGTGTTGACTCTAGTAAAGACAAATTATTAGAATTAATCTCGTAAGACCAATTCGTGTGTGGATAGTATTCGGGCTCACCATGGGATGAACCATAACCTTTAAAAGATTGGCGTTCCCAACTACTATTCCCACCATGGTCATAAAAATGATGATGTCCATAATCAAATTCAGGTCGATACTCATTGTATTGGCTTCTATCATACCAGTTCGACATTCTTAATTGCAAGGGAATTCTACACAATCACAAGCAAGGATGACTCGACCAAATCAAACCTATAAAATCTAGCAAACAACAAGCATCATGGCTCCCTTAGATTGTTTCTAGACCAGCTTCTATTCCTCCAAAAGGAAACTAGGTATCGTTTTTGCAAACCTCTCTAGATCGATCTGAATAAAGTGAGTCGGAGAGAAGTAGGGGAAGCTCAGAGGAGCTTTGATACCCCCACCTCTTTGGCAACGTTTCCCGTTAGGGCGGCTCTAGTCGACTTACAGTAATCTTCCTGAACTTTTGAGTTAAGCTAATAAGATACCCAATACTTCCCTTTGAATGACTTTCCTACAAGCTCGTTACCCTATCGGTCTCGTTCTAATCAGTATTTTAAGCTTGGGCGTAGGTTATGTGTTCCTAAGGCGGGCAAGAAGAGAACGGTGATGAAATCCGAACCCTTATCTTGTATGGCCTGGCCTTGCCCTTTACTAAGAAATTAAAGTCCGTATTCAAAACCTCAACATATATGCACCTTAAGGAAGACAGTAAACCCGCTGACAGGGGATTCGCGGGTGTGTAGAAGCTTACCTCCCGTACCAGACGGGCGATGAAACGGTTGTAGTCGACTAGAGCCACGACTCCTATTTCATGTACGAACCCGAGGGGCCGAGACGATATCGTAATCGTCGTCCTTCCCTACAAACAGTTTATATTTATATAAAAAAATGAAAAAAATGTACCCTTCCGTAAGGTTTAAAAATAATTAAAGTCCAATGTTTAATGTTCCAAAAATAAAAATAAAATACAAAAATAAAGTCCTATTTACAGTTTCTAAAAATAAAATCTAAAAAATAAAATAAAATCTAATTAATTAAAAAAATAAAAATAAAAATTAAATAAAAATATCTTCATCTTTTCTTCGTTCTTTTCGCTTTGTCTAGCTTTTAATCCCCCTGGTCTTTCGTCTCCAATTCCTCTTTGATTCAAAACCTACAACAAAAAGACAAATACCCAAGAAACGTAAAAAAGAACAAAAGAATAAAAATCTAAAAACTCTAAATCTAAAAACAAATCCGCGTCGGCGGCGCCAAAAATTGATGTAATTTAGCTAGTGGTAAGAAATGAGGTTGTCGTTCACTCGGATTTGTAGAGATTAAAGTTTTTAAAAATACTAAATAAATATATACAAAGATATTTAACAATGGGCGAGAGGTACTGGGACTAAGGATTTAGCCAATCTTTATAATATAAGGTTCACTTATTTATTCTCAACAATTTTAGCTCAAGAAATATAAACATGGACTCTATTTTTGCCAAGGTAGATTCTCAAAACATTGATTGTAAATGTTAAGCATGGGACATCAAATCACCTAAGCTAAGCATGACCCATCTAATATAATGACAACCAATTTAATCAAATCGTATTTCAATTAATTTTAGTGCAAAAGTCATAAAAAAGAATAATTTTTTTTTACCCATGTATGAAGTTCGGCCTCCTCCGTCGTCCCAGTGTTGGGGTTTAAATCATCATGTCGAAAACACACTCAAAATATGTATTCATGGCTCAAAAAGTGTTACAAGAAGAGAAAATAATGAAACAGGAAATCTGCAACAGCACACGTGCGTTACAGACCGACTGTTTCAACTCTCAACTGTTATGATGAAGATAATCGTTACAAATCTGAAGATAAATGTTACAGATGAGGATGAAGAAACTGTTACAATGAAGATAAATGTTGCAAACCAGTTGAAGAAACTGTTACAACCAGTTGAAGAAACCGTCGTTGTTTCCCTGTGTTCACGAGCAGCAGCAGCAGCAACAACAGAGTTCTGAAAACTCTTGATTCACGCCTCCTGAGCTCTCCTCTCGACCCCAAACTCTCGACACCCCTTCTATATGACCTGGGTAATCTATTTATACCCGAAAGATGCATCGAATCTCCTCCATAACTTCAAAAAATCTTCTCTTTATTATTTTTATTCTCACGGCAATAAGTTCCATTTTTTGATCTTCCACGTGCATGCAGCTGTATTTCTTTCATTTTATACCTTCTTTACGCTCTAGGATATCTATTGAGTCTTCCAAACACGTGCAGTACACGTTTAAATTTCTCACAACTCGTGCAAGCTCATTTTTTTCCTCCAACTCCTTGTTTGGATTAAAACAAGTTATCCAGCCAAATTTGATCGATAAAATCACCCATACTAGCTTTCTACAGTCATATCACGTCTACCCACTAAGTTTCAGGGATTGAATCTCACTAAATCACGTCCAAACATCCGATAGAAATTCTGCCAGTGAAAGGGAATATTTTCCCGCCATTTTTTTTTTTTTTGAATTTGAGAAGATATGTCCTCCCCCTAATCCTGCACGGGTGTCCCTTTAGCACTTGTCTTATGGGGTGCAAATAGTAATTTTTCCGGGGTTCCTCCGACACATTTTTGGGGTGCTTCCGGTGCATTTCTTGGGTGCCTGTAGTACTCTATCATGGGGTGTAAAACACCACTTTTCGAGCCAATTTCGCCGCAAGCTTATTTCTCTAAAAATACCTACAAAGACATAAAATAACAAAATAAATACAAAATCGAACACTAGAAATATATACAATTGAGACATATTAGACACAATAATGCGTCTATCAATACACATTTGCTATTTCGAGCCGAGTTTATCTCGCTTATCTATTTCTCGAAATATGTGTTGGTAAGCTTTCGCTTTAGCCAAGTTTATCTTTACTCGTGACGAAAGTCATATTATTTCAATAACTTGAAAATCGCTTTGATGAAAATAGTTTGTGGATAACAACTATTTTAACATCCTCTAAGAAAGTTTCAATGATTGAAATGAGAGTTTAGAACAAGTAACCATGTTTGGATATAAGTGTTCTCACATTTGTGTAAAAGTCCAAAATCGGGAACCTAAAGTATGTGTACCGGTACGCATACTGGCGGTTGTTGGAAATCCGGGTAAGTATGCGTACCCGTACGCATACTGGCGGAAGTTTCATGTCCGTTAATTTCTGTTGGAGTTTGGAAGTAAAAAACAAACTCAATCCGGGTACTTAAGTGTGCGTACCCGTTTGCATACTTAAGGAGGTTACTTTCTAAAATCGGTTTGTTCATGAACTAAAACATTTATATAATAAGGAATGCAATCTTTGCAAACCGTGGCTATAATGTTCATGAATTGATTCGAGTGAATCAAAATCGATTTTGCTTCGATTGTGTCTTGTATACTTCTATGAGATCTAAGTAATTGAACAACTCTCTAACTAGTTCATTTGAGTCATTTGGACTAGTTATGGTAAAGATGAATAAGGTTGATATGAAAGTGCTCATATGTCTAACCATTGGTTAACTATTGTTGAACCGACTAAGTGTACACGTTTAGGTACGGTTACTCAAACCTAAATGAAGGTACATTTTATTTGTGTGTATAACAAGTTAAGTTCGATCTAACGGTTGAAAAATATTAGCTTGAATCTAATCAGGTTTTCATCTAACGGTGAATATTGAATGTTTTGTTACCAAGGTAACTTAGATTGCAAACCCTGATTTGAAATCTATATAAAGGAGAACTCTAGCAACTGGCAAACCTTATCCCCACACCTCCTATGTGATACTAGTTGTATAAGCTAGAGTTGATTCTCCTTTAACCTTAGGTTTTTCACGAAAACCTGTAGGTTAACAACTTAAAGACAAATTTCCATTAAAGAAGCTTGAATTTGGAAATTCCGCTAAAACCCCAACTGGGAGAGAAGTAGAGAACAATAGAACGTGTGTGAGGAATATAAAAAATTCTCAATAGAACATGTGTGAGGAAAATGTCTAAATCTTTGTAAGATACATATATATTTCCTAAAATACTTCTTCAATCCTAATTTTTTAACCAATACGTAGATGACGTGGCCTAGTTTTTGTTAGAAGTTCATATACACATACTAGTCAGTTTTCATTTAATTAATTTAATACCATTTCTTATGGTAAACTATATTTAACCAAATTTAATTTGCATCCGATTTTTTTTTTCACGCTCTTTATGTTTCAACGAAAATTTTATCAACCAAAGAAAATAAAACCAACACTCAGTGAGATATCTTTAAAGACCATAAGATCAGTTTCACCCAACTTGAACTTAAACAGAAAATGCAAACAAAAAACACTTAATCCTCCATACTTCAGTAACCTAGCAGGTTTAGGCATTGCCAATTCAGTAATGAAATGTCCAGGCTTCATACTTTGGTCAATCACGGTGAACATCGAATATGAGGTCCATAGGGTACCCAAACTCCTAATGGATCTCAGCCAAGATTTCTTCAAATGAGCGAACAGGGGTAAACTCACTTGTTTTCCCTTTGTCGCGCATTATATCGTACAGACTAACATTCTTTACTCTCTTTACAAAACAATGAGCTCTTGGATCTTGTATGAATATCCCACCTATGTAAGGAATTACCGTTGCTTCTGATGTTTGGAAAAAAGTTGTTACCAAGTATCATCTCAAATACATTGAGATGCATTGCCATTATACTGATGAGGTCACGCCACTCTTCAACTTCAATGTTTGCCACAACCATCCCGTTAATTGGTCTAGCAATATCATTCATTGTCTTCATACAGTGATCGACTTGATACACTTCTAAACCCAAGTACTCTTCAATGGTCAATCTTGTTAGAACATCGCTCTTTCGAACTCACAAGTTTTTCTATCTCAAGCTTGTTTTCAGTGTTAGATGTACAAACCTATATCTTGATTTCTAGTCTACTAAAGTCAAGTCTCGGACAAGGATTAGAGTATGGTAGTTGAGTATCATACATACTAAATAACCATCGAAAATTGAATTCTGATAAACAAACGAAGACATGTGCGAGAACTTCATTAACAAAGAGGTATGTAAAGACTGACATATCCTATTTACTTATGACATTTACCATTCTATCTTATAAGAGAACATCATATGATTTTAATAGATTTAATATTGCAAAGAAGTGATTTCGAGTTTAAGCTTGTCTTGATTAAAGTATGATTCAAGCAATGGATGTTCGTAGATCCTTAACAATCTTAGTTAAAACAATTAATCTTTCACAAACTATTTTTGTTTCAAGTTGGTAATTTGGAAATTTCCCAATGATTCAAGCAAGGGTTATTGGGAATGTTTCAAACTAATTATGTGAGGAAAAAAAAAAGTTTAACAAAGTCAGTCTGAATTATGTGAACAATGTAGGTTCCCAAACCTAGTTTCCAAACCCTTTACATATGAATCTGGGAATTGGTTCGCAAACCCAGTTTATAAACCATCTTAGATCATTTCTCGGATGAACCTACCAAGCGTTGGTATTTCAAGTTTGGTTATCATATTTTAGTATCAAAACTTAATTAGAGTCACTTGATTAAATGTACTAGAGTCAACTTCGTTTAGGTTAGGCTAGATAGTCTAGGAATGTTGAGATATACAAGTATTACCTTGAAGACCTGAAGATCGTGAAGACGTATCGACTACAATGAAGACATCATCTTTCCACTTGAGGTTAGTGATATTGACTTGACTTGTTTCCATTCCTATCTTTACTTTCAAGTCGTTTAAGATTGAAAATATAACATGCGTGGTTATATACTCTGGTTTTTGATGGGAGAAAACGATTTACTGGTTTTTAAGGAAAAGTGGTGAGACGAGGGTCGATTCCTCAAACGAGCAAATTGTTTTAACCTTTTGCAAACAGATGCACTACACGGGAGTGCTCTGAGTTCGAGAGATTAATCTGTAGGACTCTGGTCTAAACCAAGACAATGGTCGTTCCAGAGTCAATTCGGTCATAAGAGAGGATGGGTCGGTCTGTAGGAGGGAAGCTGAGAAGTATGTGTGAGATCAATGATGATCAAAGGATTATGAATGTGTAGCAGGTTTCTGCAAATTGATAAACTGCTGGGTTCGAATAAGTTTTAAATCTGCTCTGTAGAGAGTGATTGTTCAGATGAGAATTCTTGTGATAATTCTCGTATATCAGTGTCCTGTCCAATCATGAATTCATAAAACTTATTTATATTGCCAGAATGTAGACACATTGATCTACAGTAAGTGTGACTGCTGCTTGAGTTAAAGAGTGGGAAAGTGGGAGATCGTGGTTTAACCAGTTCCATGTCGTGCGGAGACTTGGTTGATCGTCCACCCACTACTCTGCTAACTTCCTTAACCGCTTGCATGACTTACTCACATCTCTCGTCGTGTATGTACACACGTGCCGTAGGCCGCCAGACCAAAACCCTAAAGATTATGCCCCCATGTGACATGACTGATGTCTCATGATTGTGGAGTCTGCAAGGCAGACGTGTATTTAATTAGTCAGTTGTTGACTTGATTAGACGATGAGTCTTTGTATTGCTGAGTTGAGCATGATTGACGAATGCTCTAGGATTCATGGATGGACCATGTCTGTTGAGACAGATGTATAGTTCTTGAATGAATGTTGATATCAATATGATGAATATTGATAGTCTGAGCAAATATTGCTTGTTTAATGAGTTATTGAATATTGATAGTTGAATCAATATTTCTAGTCTGAGAAAATAGTGCTCATTTGATGAATTATTAAATATTGATAGTTGAATCAATATTTCTAGCCTGAGAAAATATTGCTCGTCTGATGAATTATGAAATATTGATAGTTGAATCAATATTTCTAGTCTGAGCAAATATTGCTCATTTGATGAATTATCAAATATTGATAGTTGAATCAATATTTCTAGTCTGAGCAAATATTGCTCGTTTAATGATTATTGGTAGCACGACCAAATAAAATATTAATTTAAAATATTGACAGATGGACCAAATATAATTAATTAAAATGTTGATTTCTGAATCAACATAAAAACACTGGCGTTTGAACCTGTTCAGAATTATGCTTTGCAGAGTATTTGGTTCGAAACCCTAATTTTAATCGATTGTTGATCAATTGATGATTTACCGGAAATCAATGAATGAGAGGGACCGGCTACATGGGATGATGGACCGACCATGTAGTGCACAGATGCTCGAATGAGCAAACACCAAAGTCCTTTGCAGACCAGTTGGTGAAAGTGTGATTAAATGCTGGTTTAATCATTTATTAAAATACTGCTCGTCTGAGCATTAGGTAATAAAACCTAATTATGGAGAGATGAGGACCGACCAAGGGGTATAGAACCGTCCCATGGTGGTCGTGGGACCAACTGATGGTCGTTTGATCAAATTCCAAGTTGTTTGGAAAGAGTTTGAACCTAATATGATCAAATTAGGTCAAAATTATGAAGATGTGTGGGACCGGCTCCTTGCAAGCCAAAGGGGCGACCTTGGTCGGTCAAGGTGACATGCCCGTATCACGATATTGCCCGTGGATCAATTCTGAGAGTTTTGATATTTTCTAACGCGCGTTTGAGCAACATTTTGGATTTTCAAAAGAGTTTGATCTTGCCTGAAACTTTCAATTTGCTTGAATGAGCAAGTAGGACTTTGCTCGTGTGATAAATATTTTAATAATATTAAAATAATGATATTTTAATATTTACCGTGAGAATCCTAGTCAGCCATGTGACCATTTGATTTTTGGCTTTTGCTAGTTTGAGCAATATTTGTGAAATATGGAAAAATCAGGGTTTTTCTCAAACGAATGAGTTTCATGAGATGAGAGAAGGAATAATAACAAGATAAGGAATTAGAGAGCTTGTGGGACCGTCCATGGATAGGGCACGACCGTCCAGCCAGTGGGCCCGGTCCCGTGACACCCTCCCTATTTTGTATTATTTTTTATCGTGTGAGGAAAATGGAGAAACTAAGAGTTTTGCTCGAACGAGAAAGTTTGTTCGAATGAAGACATTAGGAAAAATAATAAAATGAGATAAAATAAAATGGAGAGGCGTGGGACTGGCCATATTTTTGAATGCTCGTTCGTGCATTTGGGTGTTCGTTCGTGCATTATTGTTAAGTACACTCAATCATTTTCTCGGGGCTTACTCGGTGGTGGCCCAGATTCCCGTACGTTGAATATTTATTACTAACCCATGGAATTCTGCTGGGAAAATCCATGAATTGAAGTAACGAAATATTATAAAGAACGTAGAATATTTTCTAGGAATTCAGTTGATGAATCTTGCGACTAGAAATAAATAATTGATGGCTCTATACTAGAAGGCAGGCAGTCTATGAGCATTATAATTATTCGAAAATCGAGGTATGAGCTAGTTGAAATGTCATACTCGATTTGAATGTTTATTCTATAAAGTCAGGGAACATTACGGCATCCTGGAGACGTTATTGCTCTATACTAGTGGTTAATACATCTAGGAGCCGTCCAATCATTTCGATTCTATACAAAAGTGAATACTGAAATTGCTCAGTTGATGAAAATATGTTGTGGTCTTAGTTGAGAGACTGCATATTCATGTACGCTCTGAGAGGCAGTACACTTAGTCATAGGTTATCGTGGCATGAGCTTTCATGCTCAAATTATGAAATATAAACTTCACATAGTGTCCGAAGCTGGTCAGAAATATGCAAAGTTATGATTTGACGATTTTAGCCTTCGTTTAAGTTAGACTAGAAAGTCTAGGACTGTTGAAACATACAAGTATTACCTTGAAGATCGTGAAGATGTATAGACGACAATGAAGATATCATCCTTCCACTCGAGGTTATTGTGATATTGACTCCGGACTAAACTAAGACAATGGCCGTTCCAGAGTCAATTCAGTCACAAGAGAGGATGGGTCGGTCTGTAGGAGGGAAGCTTAGAAGTATGTTTGAGATCAATGATGATCAAAGGATTGTGAATGTGTTGTAGGTTTCTCTAAATTAATAAACTACTGGTTTCAAATAAGTTTAAATTATGCTCTGTTGAGAGTGATTGTTCAGATGAGAATTCTTGTGATAATTCCTGTATATCTTTGTCCTGTCAGGGTACATGGTAGAACCGATCTCAACTTATGGTGGGAGTCATGATAGAACCGATCCCTACCTATATTTGGATACTTGGTAGAACCGATCTTAACCTATGTTAGGAGTCATGGTAGAACCGGTCCCAAGAGCAAATCTGATTCACATATTACTTACGGTTTTGTGTGAGTTTGGAATTAGGGTTTTCTAAATAGGAAAGTTTCTAGATGTCGACATAATTTCAACATGTATATAATTCTTACCTTTAATTGTTCAAAGATATTCCTTGATACTCAAGGTGATCCCAAACCAAAATATTGAGAATCTTTTAATAAGATCTTTGAATAATATGTTTTTGATTTCCCAGTAATCAAAATACATCTCTTGAAAAGTTATATTAGTTAAATGTTAAACTAATATTATATATTTTCTAAAGAGAGATTTCAGAATTGCAGGATGGATATAGTATATGAAAACCGAAATTAGGTACTTTGTTGCATATCTTGAGAATCTTTCGGTTTTTGGAATTTCCTTGTTGTCCAAACAACCTTGGTGTAAATAGTTGAGTTTGCATTTCTTTAAAACTATCCTAAGAGCTAGGAAAACTTCATTCGTGTTGTTTCTAGCGGAGCCGTCTATCCGGAGAGAAAAGTACCCTAATTGGGCGAAATCTCTCATGACCGCTCGTTTAAAGATTTTGGTGGGATCAAAAAGATCTATGAGTACCGTTGGTGGGAAACTAGATAATTGCATTGTTATTTTAGTTTTCGATTATTGATTTGATTGACTAACGGTTGTTGAAACTTTGATTGCACCTAGTTTGATTATTCTTGATAGTTTTCTCTTCTGATATAAGGTTACTCAAACTAGATCAAAGTATTGACGGGATCTTCAGAACTGTTTTTAGATCTGAAGACAACTTGTGATCATCCATTAGTTAACAGACTCTGTTCTGTGTGTGATCGATCATAAGTGGATTCAAGTTTGTGTTGTGCAGGTACAATAGAAAGAAATTAAAGATTTGAAGATAAAAAGATTTTTCTTATTGGTTTTTGTATCTCGTGACTTGCGCACACATCTTGATCGGTTGGATTCAACTTAGATCTAATTTATCTTTGATAGATTTGATCATATAGTTATTTAGATCGGCAACTATCATTTGGTGGTATTCTTCAGTGTACGAATATGATAGTTGTGAATCTACATCTGATTTTAGGATTCAGATTGATCTTACCCGATAAAGGAGTTTACTAGTTTAAACGGAAGAGACTTTGTCAAAACTCAACGAATCTTTTCATAAAATATTATCGGAGTAGTTACCAAATAGCTTTGTTCGTTTACTGTTTGGAAGACGATCAAAAGGAGTTGAGTGCTTAAGACTTTACATCTATAAAGCAACTCAAGATAGTGATTTCTATCTTGGGATTCACCTGTGTTGGCCAGACGGTTGTAGGCGCAGGGATACTGAGGGAACTAAGGAACTAGAGGTGGATTACTTGGACTTAACTATACGAATTCGGCTTTGTACTTTGTATAGCGGCTTAATTCTGAGAGTATTCAAAATTGGACTAGGTCCCTGGGTTTTTCTGTATTTTCGGTTTCCTCGTTAACAAAATCTTGTTGTGCCATATACTTTTATAATCCACAATTATAATTGTTTTATTATAATTAAAAGTAAATACACTTGTATGTTAATCCTAATCACTTGATATTGATCCTATAGTAAATCTGTTTTGGACCATAACTATTATCAAGTGAATATCTTGAAGTTGTATTTTCTCGACTTTGTCCATAGACGGTAACTTAAGATATCAGACTTATAGGTTGAAACGAAAAGATTGTGTTGTACTTGGTTACCCTCATCATTTCACCAAGAACATTTTTAGTTCTAATAGATGTAATGATGATTTAGTTCTCATTTGAGTAAACCCTAACTTCAACACTAGAGTAACCATATTTAGCAACCTCTCTAGTCAATACTTCATTCAACTCAGCAAAGAATACTCCTTCAGCAACAAACTGTAAATCAAAATCGGAAAATTGATTTCAGCCTCAAAAATAAATGATACAGAAAGATGGGTTGCAAGAGGATTTACCTTGTGTTTCTTACTCATCTATATCGCCCTTATTACTTATTACTAAAACCTAACTTGAAAACTTTATAAACCCGTTAAAAAAAGCTAGATCTAGAACTCCAAGGTCACAAAACCTTGTTTCCTGAAGGAAAGTATGAAATCTAATCGATGATTTACTGATTGTGATAGGATCCTATACCAATTGCACAGATCATAATACTACTAATCGATAATACTGATTCCTTGATTGGGAATCAACCAACTCTATTAAGCAAGCATAATTGAATTAAATAATAATAATTGGATACCTCAGCGGTTGATAACAAGAGGTTTTATATAGAAACCCCGAAGACTCCTAGTTCTATGCATATACTGAAAGAGAGCATATCAGTTACTTATTCCTAAGTGAATACTAAAACATAAACAAGTTTCTTGCGAGATTGAAACTCTTGCAGTTGTAAAATTATATGGATAATTAACTTAAAACTCTGATTTGGGATCAGTATCCCAACATATCCCACCCCACCCACCCCCACCCCATCTTCAAGTAAAGCTTGTCCTCAAGTTGTAAAGGTGGGGAAGTGACTAAGGAAATCAGTAGCATCTTCCCAAGTAGCCTCCTCAACGGAACAATCTTTCCACTTGATCAACCAATGGGTAACTGTAACATTGTGATGTATAAACATTCCACCATCCAAAATCGCTTCTGCCCACTCAAACTAATCTACAGTTGTAGGTAAATCTGTCTCAGTTCTGTCATGTGTTCCCAACTTTAATTTTAATGCCGAAACATGGAACATCGGGTGTATGCAACATGCAGGAGGCAAATCTGGCTTATAGGAAACAAAATCAATTCTCTTTGCAACGCTGAATGGTTCATAGAATCGTGGAGAAAGCTCAGAGTAAGCTTGACTCGCTGCTTTAGCTTCGCGGTACGGCTGTAGTTGCAGAAAAACCAAATCACATTCCTTGAAACTTCTTTTAGTACGATGAGTATCAGCGTATGACTTCATACGAGCTTGAGCAGATTGGAGATGTGCCTTAAGGAATTGTAAAGTGCGATCTCGAGCTCGCAATGAGACATCCACAACATGGACAGCAGTAGAGCCTGGTAGATAAGTCAAATCAGTTGGTGGTGGTCAACTATAAACTGCTTCAAAAGGAGTCATTTTAATGACTGACTGATAAGTGGTATCATACCACCATTCCTCCCACGGCAACCAACGAGACTACTCTTGAGATTTCTCACCGGCAAAACAACGTAAATAACATTTTAGAATACGGTTCGTCACCTCTGTCTGACCATCGATTTATGGGTGATAGGCATAACTTCTATATAATTTAGTATCCTGAAGAGAAAAGAATGCCTCCCAAAAAATTACTAATAAAAATAGGATTACGGTCACTTACAATAGTCCGGGGCATGCTGTGTAGTCGCACAATGTCACGGACAAAGACATCCACTATAGTAGTGGCATTATATGGGTGAGATATTGCACAAAAATGAGCATATTTTGAAAGACGATCAACCACCACCATTATAAAAAATTTATGACAATAATTTTCCAAACCATCTATAAAATCCATTGATATATCTAACCATACGTCATCAGTTTTGGAAACGATTAAAGAAGACCTACAAGAGAAATCGATTCCAACTTGTTCAGCTGGAATATGTCACACCCAGCAATGTATGATTTAATATACTTCTTCATTCCTTTCCAGTAAATTTTTTTCTTCAACCGCTTATAAGTTCACAAAATTCCAGAATGACCAGCCATTGGAGTGTCATGGAACTCGTGTAAGATCTTGGTATGCCAAGAGAAAGTTGAAACAACCACAATACGACGCTTATAATATAAAACGTTGTCTGCATATGAATAATTCAGCTTATAGTTCGGATTTTGGTGCAAACTTTCAGTGAGTTTACCCATGTCAGTATCATCATGATACTCTCGAACTATTTCATGGACCCCTGATAAAACTGGCATAGTAATAGCTGAAAATTGGGAGTACCAAAATACACCACCAACTTTTTCTTAGGAAATTTGTATGGACAAACTTAACGCAATTCCGAGAATTCAACTTAATGAATCTCAATCAAGGATTAGTATCTAGAGTTATATCTCTATCTCTCACAATCAGAAAGTTTACACACACTAGTCAATGAACCTGATTTACATGTGAGGGTACTTGGGTGATTCCGAAGATCAATTTCCTAAGTAATCAATCAAGTCATATCCGAAAAACAAGGTCGGACGTATCTACTATGATTGATTTAGGTACAACCTGTGATTTTTCAATTATATAGAAAAACAATATAATGCGGAAAAGAAATAATACAGATACCAAAAAATTTGTTAATGAGGAAACCGCAAATGCAGAAAAACCCCGGGACCTAGTCCAGATTGAATACCAAACTGTATTAAGCTGCCACAGATACTAGCCTACTACCGATTAACTTCGGACTGGAATGTAGTTGAGACCGAATTAAACCCTCACAGCAATTCAGTTACCATCGCGTTCCTTATGCCTCTTGAATCCCAACAGAACTCCGCGCAATTGATTCCCTTAGCTGACGTCACATCAACTAAGAGTTGCTTTAGCTCAATTGAAGAATTTAAACCAATCTTCCTCCCACAGATAAGCCTATATATTCATTCCCTTTTTGATCAAAGATCAAGGTAATGGAAATCGATAGCAATAGACAAAGTCTAGCTAACCTCAAAATCCGAACTTATGTGACCCGAAATGCAGCCTAGATTATTATTCACCTCACAAGTATAAAACTTGTGAAATCAACAAAGTTTGAGACGAATAGAACTTTGATGATTACTATCTATCTTAATCAAGTGATCAGCTCAACAACCGATCAAGATCAGGATATTCAAGCTATCAGATAAACAATAGCTGGACCTGGATTCACGAATCCCTATAAAGTCTTTGTAGTCGCTAAACCCTAAAAGGGTTTCTGGAGAGGGCGACTCTAGTAACAATTGACACACCAAAAAGTAATGTCGCAATTCAAAGCTCCCAGTTGTTTGAGGTTCCCTTTATTTAGACATTCTAAGCATAAGTTGTTTTAGGTTTAAGCTAAGATAGCTTTGGAACCAAGCAAACAATATCCACCATTAGATGAATCTTTGAATCTGATTTGCATAATCAAAATATATACTCTGGTTAGGATGAAATGTAACCGAACCGTGTATCAAACCACGCTCATAAATGGTTAGCCGAAGCTATCCAAGTGAACTATAAGCTTGAGCATTTACATAAACACTTAAGACTTAACTCGAAACACAATCAAGTGATCAAATATGTCTATGGTGTTTTATAAAAATGAATAGAGATTGTTCAAAAGCTAATTATCTCGGATAAATAATTTTATGTGCATAAGAATTTAATCAACATGGTAAGTAGGCATACAAAGTACAAGTACTTAACCTGTTCGTGAATAGTTATGTCCTGGTATGTATACCGGTATTATGTATACTATAACATAATCGAGTTCCGGAGTTTACAGAACTTTTTCAGTACGTGTACCGGTATGTAAACCATTTAAACATATCCAAGTTCAGGAGTTAACATAAAACTATTTTGTATGCGTAATGGTATGGATACCATTTAAACATAACCAAGTTCCGGAGTCCATAGAACTTTTATGGTATATGTACCGGTATGGATACCAAACCGGTTCCGTAACCAACATTTCCTTTCTAGTATGCGTACTGGTTTGCGTACTGATCCGGATTCATGAGTTCACGGACTTTTAAAGGTGTGCATACTAATATGCGTACCAAAAATATGTATGTCGACATATATCTACTCTGCTACGTGTACTGAATACATATATTATGGCTTCAGACTTATAACAATTTTCCCAGTTTGTAAGACTGACATGTACACTGTCTTATATCTGAATTTATAATAGTTATATATTTCTCTAAATCGATTCAAAACATTCTCGAATAACATCAATGACACATATCACTTTTCCAGGCTATCTTCGAATGATAATCCTGAATCATGATTTTGATTGCGAACAATAAATTGGTCTTAACCGAAATTCATTAAGTATGAAATGTTCAATAAGCTTAGTCATATTTCGAGGAATAATTACAAGAAGAATCTTGACTCGAAATTCTTGATATGCTTATGATAGTCTAATTAGTTATGCGACAACGTCTCAAAGATAGAAACGTGAATATAACTTGAGAAATAGGTGGTTCAGTCTTCACTTACCTTTTGTTGATGAAGTTCTCTAAAAGCTTCGGTTGATCTTCGCCTTCAAACGGTAGAACGTAATGATGACTGCTGTGATGTCCGTTTCTCAACTACATCTTCTATCCTAATCCGAGACTTAACTAATTGTAGACTAGAAATCAAGATATAGTTTTAACAACTAAATTTGACAACAAGCTTGAGATAGCAACACTTGTGAGTTCGACCGAGCAATGCTCTAACAATAATCATAAGGTGGGATTCACTTACTCGTGACAACGCATCAGCAGCGTTATTTTCAGCACCACGCTTATACACGATCTCATAATCATAACCCAATAATTTAGTTATCCACTTTTGATGTTAAAATGAAGATAACCTTTGCTACAAGAAGTATTTGAGGATACTGTAGTCGGTATATATTTTAAAATGTCGTCCGAGTAAATACGGCCGCCACTTTTGCACAACCGAGATAATAGCTAACATTTCTTTATCGTAAACAGAAAAATTCTTGTTTTTTTTTTTTTTCCGAAAGAGTTTTGCTATAATAAACGAGAGGCCTACCTGACTATATAAGTACCGCTCCTAATCCATTTCCTGAAGCATCACATTCTAAAACAAACTCCTTAGAGAAATCTGGAAGTGCGATTACGGGGGTTGTAGTTAACGCCGTTTGGAGTAGTTTAAAAGCGGTAGTAGCAGTATCAGTCCATTTGAATGCATCTTTTTTCAGTAATGCAGTTAATGGTGCACTTATTTTCCCGTAATCCTTGAAAAACTTACGATAATATCCTGTCAAGCCTAAAAAATCCCAAAGATCCTTAAGTAACGACTGAACAGGCTACTGCAATATACTTGTAATGTTGTCATCTTCAATTGAGACACCTTCTGCTGAAATTTTATGCCAAAGATAACCCATGGAAGACTTCGCAAACGCGCACTTCGACTCCTTCACAAAGAGGTGATTAGCCCGTAAAATATCAAAAATAACCGAAAGATGGTGAATATGATCTTCAACTGACTTGCTATAAATCAAAGTATCATAAAAAAATACCAAGAAAAATGGACGTAGATGAGGCCGAAAAAGGTCATTCACCAGGCTTTGGAAAGTCGTTGGAGTATTAGAAGGGACGAAAGGCATTACTAAGAACTCATAATGATCATCATGCGTCCGAAATGCAGTTTTTGGTATATCTGGTTCATGGAGATAACCCCGACATAAATCAAGCTTTGAAAAATTCTCCCTTCAAAATCATCGCCATCAAATTTTGGAAACTTCAAAGTAATAGAACCCCCTCGAATGATCGGAACAGCACCACCATTACCTTGATTAAGACTCCCATTAGGTTCATTCAAAAAATTGTTTCCACTCACTTGTTGAATAAGAGTCTCCAAAAGGAGATTTATAGCTGCACGACCTTCCTCCAATTGAGTGAACAGGGTAGTATGCATGATAGTTTGGGATGCCTGTAAGGTCTCAAAATTTGTAGTTGTAGCTGTACGATCTACTCGCATCTTCTCAATAATTGTTTCCAAGGAAGAACTCAAAGTTTCTAGATGATAAGCCAAGTTTGAATTGGTCATCGTTATTGTTAAACCTAATAGAAAACTTGAGATGCAAATAAGAACGAGGACCTAAACCTAGATGATACCAGGTGATAGGATTATATACCAGTCGCACAGATCCTAATACTACTAATCGATAATACGGATTCTTTGATTGGGAATCAACCACCTCTATTAAGCAATCTTAATTGAATTGAATAATAATAATAATTAGATACCTCAACTATTGATAACAAGAGGATTTATATATAACACCCGGAAGACTCCTAATTTTATGCAAATACTGGAAAAAAAGCATATCAGTTACCCATTCCTAAGCAAATAATAAAACATAAACAAGTTCCTGGCGAGAGTAAAAACTCCTGCAGTATTAAAACCATATGGCTAATTAACTTAAAAATCTAATTTGGGATCAGTATCCCAACAAATTGATAAAGGGATTTGGTTGCTTTTTTATGTTGTTAATGATAGTGGTGGTAGTACACAGTCGATTGTTAATAGTTCTCAACTTGGGTTTCTTCAATGAACAGAAGAAGAAGAATGAAGAAAGAAAGAAAAAGATAATGGGAGTTAGAGTCGAGTGATACATAAATAAAGTGGGGAGGAAACAACATCCTGTAGTTCAATCAAAGTTGGGTGGAAAAAATACCAAGGTGTAACCATCCTAGTGTGACCAAGCGTGTGAATGGCATACGCGAAAAATATGCATGTTACAATTCATAACGGCTCACCTTTGTTATGACTAATGATAATATTCGTAAAGACTCCAGCCTGTTACAACATTTTCGTAACGGGTTTTTATAATGGGAATTTCGTAACGTCTTAGAAGCCGTTACGAATTTTTGTTACTAATATTAAAACAAGGTGTAGTTCATGCTTGCAGACGAGATGTAAAGTTAAATAATTTGTCCTCCCCGGACATGTTCCGAATGTCTAGCATCAAAGACGAAAACTCTTTCAAGTACTCCCGTGGTGTACCAGTATGCCAAAGCTTACGCAAACTCTCTTTGGATAACCAAGTCGCATTGCTTGGTATGAATTAATCTTTTAATTTCTCTCTTATGACATCCCAAGTCATCAATCCTGAACGACCAGCATTTAAATCGTCATCAGTTCGAGTCCTCCACCATAACTTTGCATCACCTTCTAGGTACATGCTAACATGGGTGACATTCTGTTCTTCCTAGGTTCTGCCGGCTTTGAAGTACTACTCCACAGGGGTGCCAACGGGTCCAATCAGGTTCGGGTAGTATGCTACCCAGAGACGGAACTGTTTATTTTTTTCGGTTCAGGGTCCTTACATTTCCAAGTCCGGTTCCTAAATTAGTGGATCCAGAACCGGACCTGTTAAAAACGTTAAGTGCCTGCCGGGTATGGGCATTTATCAGGTCTTCTAAAATCACCTATGTTTTTTACTAAATTGTTTTTATATTCTTCATGTTGGCTTGAAACTAATAATTTTTTATATAAAGTTAATATTAAATCTATATTTTTTTATATAAAGTTAATGTCAAATCTATGTAAATATTTTAATTAAGATTAAATAAAAGAAAATAAATGAATTTTTTTTAGAAACTAAGCAAAACTAGACAAAACCTTTGCATTTTACATAGGGCTGTCAATGGGATACCGAATTCCGAATTCCGTAAACGATAATCCGAGTTACAAAAGGTAATTTTACGACATAACGGTAATCGAAAACCAGTACCGGGAAACTATAAGTAATTTTTGTCTTAACATAACGGTATCGGTTGAGTCACTTACCGTAACCGTTAATTATCGATACCGGTAGTACCATGTATACACGTGTGTTTTTGAATTTATTTATGTTTTTATTTTTTGGAAGAACTTGTAACTAAGTAAATTTGGAATATTTGTATGTGGTTACTTTGTGTTTGACATGGATTTTAAACTGAAGTTTTCTTATTTTGAACTGATTTTCGGTCTGAAAAACATGTAATGTAAAACTATATAAGATAACGATATTTATCGGTTATTTTACCAATATCCGGTAACTTAACGAAACGGTAGCGGTTTAGATTTTAAGATTTCCGCTGTAAATTATCGGTATCGGAATTCCGATAGAAATTATCGGTAATGGTATCGGTAGAGGCAGTTACCATTTCGATAGGTTCCATTGACAGCCCTAATTTTAGGTAAAATTAAAAACAAAAAGACAAATATTCGGGTACCTGGTACCCCGAGGGTTCCCAGCGGGTAATACCCGTCAGGACCCGAAAGCTTACTGTTTCCTAACCAGCGGGTAATACCCGTTAGGACCCAAAAGCTTATTGTTCCCTAACAGTTCTACCCATCGGGTAACAACATTGCTAATGGGTCCAATTTAGGACCCGGAATCAAACCTGATTCATCCTGGTGCGGTTCCGTTTCGATTAAGGTATCTCGTAAAAATCCTTAAGAAGTTTTAAACAAGATATCTCTAGATTTATTCTAGTTGTTCT